>JAKOGI010001237.1:0-252500 GCA_029747015.1 Carnegiea gigantea
CTTATTGGGCCATCACCTTTATCTTGTTGACAAAATTGATAGCCTCTTCAAACTCCACTGCCTTTTTTGGTGGAGGCCCCTCATCATCAAAAGTGATCTCATAGCCCTTTGGAAGAAAGGTATTAAATCCATAAATCAAGTTATTATGCCCTTTGAATAATTCCTTCACTCGAGCTATAACACCCTTAGTGTCAAGTCTGCATATGAGAATGAATTATGTTACTTACATGCATTTCAAAGTGCTCGACACAAGAGACATGTTCGATACGAATATGCAAGGTTTTCCCATGTGTATCTAGTTTAGAGTTAATGAATCTTATACCAGGATCCCATTCCCTCTTCAAGTGCAGTAGGATGAGTTCAACATGTTAGGCGATAATTTGTCGCATTTTACGTGCCCTTTTCACCTAATCTTAGCTCGTATAATAACGTAATCTTTAGAGTTTTTCTTGCTTTATTAAGTATTCTTTGAGATTTTTACTTGTTTTGTTTATTCTTACAGGTAATAAGTTGAACCAAGCAAATGTCGCGAAAAAGGGCAGAAAAGGATCAAAACAGGCGAAAAGGCGAAAAAACGGGAGCCAGCCGGGACGACCGGCCAGCAAGGTGGCACGGCCACCCCGTGCCACGTGGCACGGTGCAGCCGTGCCACCTAGGCACGGTCGTGCCCCCCTTTGTTTCTTTCGGTTCTTCGCGACCCGCCTTGTCTTCTATTTAATCCTCTTTTCTTGACCTTGTTCGGGGCTTCTTCTTCGACTTCCTTAGGGTAGTTTAGTTTAGGTTTTTAACCAATAAAACCCCCTTTGAAGGGATTAGATTAGGATTTTAGTTGTTTGTATTTTGGGGATTCAAGCTTGTGGATTTCAAGTTCTTCAATCAATTCAAGCATAAGTTTCCCTCTTCCTTTTCTCTATTTATTTTATTGTTGTTCTTGTTTATGTTTTGTTAATTTTAATTCTTGTATTTGTTTTGTTTAAGTTTATTCGTTTAGTTTTCATTGTTAATTTATGTTGTTTAGTTGTTTAGATTCGTTTTATTTCATTCCCTTCGTTTTGCTCTTCAAGTTTATGTTCTTGTTGGTTAGTTTAGTTTTTCACGCGTTTTTCATGATTTGTTGGTAGATTGTGTTGGCTTGAATTATGATTAGCCTCTTGATGGCTAATTGATCCTGTACTAAGCCTAACCACACCCAATCTATGCCTAGAACTTAGAGTTTTCCTTCACGCCCGCCAAGTGTTCGATGAAATGCACTGAGAGGCGTTTTCATCCATATTTGCCCGGAGCGATGACTTATGTGCAAGAGGTCAAGGAGGTCAATTTATGCTAGTGGCCCAGGAGGAGGGAATAGCCCGTAGTTCGGGACACGAAAGTAGCTATCCGAATCGATGCTAGGTCTCTGCGGGTTGCTAGTTTTGTGAGTCTAATTCTGCACTAACCCCAGAAAATGAAAATAGGTAAGCGTTACGCGAGTATAAGACCTAGCTCATGGACCCCTTGAAGAGCGGCTTGCGGTGGTCTTGATAAGATACAAGCCGACCACAATCTCTAGTTCGTAGTGTGGTTTGGGTAGGTTAGGACTCATCTTGGTTAGTTAGTTTATCCATTGGTAAAATCACAACTCAAAGTCGTTTGTTTCTGTGTTTATAACGTAGTTTAGTTCCCCCTTTTCACCCTTCGATCCTGCCTAGCTTGAGACGCTTTAGTTAGCTCTGGTAGTTGAAAACACAATTCCTTGCGGACGACACCCCAAGTACTCAACGATACACCTTGCACTTGGGGTTTATAAATATTAAAACTCTGTTTTTCTGCTAACAAGTTTTTGGCGCCGTTGCCGGGGAATTGGCGTTTTTCAATATTGGGGTTTACTTCAGCATTCGAGACTAGGCCTTTAGAAAATCCAAAAAAAATCAAAAAATCAAAAATTTCAGGAAAAAAAAAAAAGAAAAGAAAATATGTCTCCTTTCCACTTCCCTCAACATGAGCATGAATTGTTTTGGCAATACTATGATAGATTACATGCTTTTCTTACTCATTTTGGTTATTGCTTCGAGAAGTGGGAAATTTTGAACATGATCTATGAGGGTGTGACTTGTGCGACCCGTGCTCTTTTGGAGCATTAGGATTTCTGTGCTCGAAACGTTGATGAAGCTTGGGAATTACTTGAGTGGTTGGCTAGGGATACTTATAAATTTGAGACTAGTCAATTTACTTCATCCATCCCATCCCCCTGCATTCCTAATTATACACCTCTTGCATGTGAGATCTGCCATTGTTCTGACCATGATAGTGTTTCTTGTCCCTATCGTATTTCTGCTGATGGTTTTGCTAGAATTTCTAGTATGATAGAGGCCATGAACAAGCAACAAGTTGAGTTTGCTGAGATTGTTAATAAATCGAGGGAGTATGACCTATCACCCAAGATTGACCCTAGTTCTAGTGCTCCTAGACTTGATGTCAATCTGTGTGATGATGGTGCGTCTTTTCCTCCTCTAGAGTCTGGACTAGAGGACGTGCTCGACCCTCCCTTGCCTGCTTTACCTCTTGTTGCTCCATCCCTACCTAGCACCTTTCAGGACAACACTATGACCTATCCTGATCCACCTTTCCCTTTAGCTCAGTCGACGGAGTTCGGGGTAGGTGCGACATCTTGTGTTGGTGCTAGGGTCGATGGGGATGATTTCTATCTTGAGTCAGACGGTACTTGTAGTGAGGTGCAGGATCTTGACAAGATTCTCGAGGGGGAGTCCTGTGTGGATGCTGTGGCTGTAGTTTCATCTAGTCCTGATCTTACTGACCATGTATCCTTCAACTCCCTTGATATTTCTCATACTTCTTCATGTTCACTACCCTCCTCTTCCCCTGAGTACCATAATTTATCACTCGTTGCATGTCATGATATGTTTGAGGGGAATGAGATAGACTGTATGGAGTTCCTAGGTGCCTTTAGAGGGTATGACCCCTCCCCTGACCCTTATAGTCTATACCTAGAGGACATGCCTGGAAAAATCATCTTTCCTATTGAATTCAATCATTCTACTGATTTTTCTAAGGCATTTGATAATTTAGGAGAGCACTTACTATTATTTCTGCATTCCTGTTTAAGGTGCTCCTACTTACACTCATCTGAGTTGCAGGCTCAGGTGTTTGATAAACTTTTGCGAGCGTTGACAGCATCTGAGTTGCCGATGCGCGTCCTGAATGCCGCCGAGGAGTGGCTAATGCTCCTCGCGCTTCCCCAACCTCGTCCTAGCGAGGTGTAGTTTGGGTACATTCAGTACCCGACCTGGTATACTCGTTCTCACTCTTCTCCTCCCCCCCTTCTTTTATTTTTCTTTTCTTCCCTTTTTGTTTTTGTTTAGTTGTGAATATTAGGATTGTGTTTTTGGTTGGTGATCATCTTGGGGTGAAACTTGGTTATTGTTGAGCCGTTGTTGGCTATGATCACCAATTTTGTGTTTTTGTGGATTTTTATTGTGTTGTGATGGGTGGTGTTGTTGGATTGGTCTATATTTATTTTTCGTGGTGTTAGTTTGTATTTATGTGTGATCGTGTTGTTGTTTTGGGTGAGCTTGTGTTTTTGGGAGAGAGTGTTAGCTTGTGTATATTTTTGTCGTCTTTTGTTTTTCTTGTATTTGATTTTGTTTTCTTTATTTTTGTGTGTTGGTGATGACTCACGGCTTCCAATGAGGACATTGTGAGATTTAGGTGTGGGGGTGGGGTCATCTCCCCTTTTCTTTTTATTTTTGTGAAAATTTTTCATTTTTGTGTAAATTTTTCAATTTTTCTCCTTTTTGTACAAATTTTTCTTTTCCTTTTGAATTTAGGGGAGTTTTGTACTATTTTGATCAGCCTTGATCTCCGGTACCTTGACTATTAGCTCGTATATAAGTATAATGTGCATGATAGATGTTCATCCCCAATCTGTCGTTTTAGACCTCAGTTCTAACCCCAACAGTCCATCGTAATTTTGCAAACCAGTCCTGAATTCATGTATTGTCATCATCCTGAATTCTTAGTCTTCCACGATCGACTCTCCCATTGTCTACTGCACAGTTCCCTTTACATGTGCTGGCACCCCTTTCTTTTTCCCAAACGAAAGCAAAAACAAACAAATTCAAGCGCTACTGGGTGTATCCCTTTGAGGCGTGACATGAGTTTGTATTGAAAAAAAATAATAATGGAAAGAAATGAAAGTGGGGAAGAAAAGAGTTGGAAATGACAAGTACCCCTTTGAGGCATGCGCTACTGGGTGTTACCCTTTGAGGCAATACTGCTACTGGGGAAGCCTGCTTTCTATGCTAGCCATTCGAAAAGGTAGCTTGTGGCAATTGCGTGGGATTGAGTTTGGTTTTGATAGGCTTAGTTTCAGGGTGATGATACACTTGCACACAGGCACCAGGATGGATTCATTATTTTCATGCGTCGTGGGGTGAAAAGCTGATGTCTGGATGCCATTCTTTGGGATGATGTGTCCTGAAATGCATATAATACCTGTGTACAGACTGATATTTGAGCTACTAGGTGGTTTTGGTTGATTCGATTGTGTACAGTTTATCCCTATGTATATATTGTGTTTTGCTACTTTTATTTTTCGAGTTTTTGTTTCTCTTTTCTTTGTTTTTTTCTTTTTTGAGATTTTGTGGGTATATTTTCTGCAAACCCTCACGAGACCTTACTCGTCCACTTTGGGTAACCAAGGGGTTTAAAGGGCTTATTGCATACGCTAAATGCAATCGCAATTCCTGCGAAAGTGAGTTAGGTTTCTAGATTAGTTTTTCTTTTGTTTTGCTCGAGAACGAGCAAAAGATAGGTGTGGGGGTATTTGTTAGGCGATAATTTGTCGCATTTTACGTACCCTTTTCACCTAATCTTAGCTCGTATAATAACGTAATCTTTAGAATTTTTCTTGTTTTATTAAGTATTCTTTGAGATTTTTACTTGTTTTGTTTATTCTTACAGGTAATAAGTTGAACCAAGCAAATGTCGCGAAAAAGGGCAGAAAAGGATAAAAACAGGCGAAAAGGCGGAAAAACGGGAGCCAGCCGGGACGACCGGCCAGCAAGGTGGCACGGCCCCCCCGTGCCACCTAGGCACGGTCGTGCCCCCCTTTGTTTCTTTCGGTTCTTCGCGGCCCGCCTTGTCTTCTATTTAATCCTCTTTTCTCGACCTTGTTCGGGGCTTGCTTCTTGGACTTCCTTAGGGTAGTTTAGTTTAGGTTTTTAACCAATAAAAACCCCTTTGAAGGGATTAGATTAGAATTTTAGTTGTTTGTATTTTGGGGATTCAAGCTTGTGGATTTCAAGTTCTTCAATCAATTCAAGCATAAGTTTCCCTCTTCCTTTTCTCTATTTATTTCATTGTTGTTCTTGTTTATGTTTTGTTAATTTTAATTCTTGTATTTGTTTTGTTTAAGTTTATTCGTTTAGTTTTCATTGTTAATTTATGTTGTTTAGTTGTTTAGATTCGTTTTATTTCATTCCCTTCGTTTTGCTCCTCAAGTTTATGTTCTTGTTGGTTAGTTTAGGTTTTCACGCGTTTTTCATGATTTGTTGGTAGATTGTGTTGGCTTGAATTATGATTAGCATCTTGATGGCTAATTGATCCTGTACTAGGCCTAACCACACCCAATCTATGCCTAGAACTTAGAGTTTTCCTTCACGCCCGCCAAGTGTTCGATGAAATGCCTGAAAGGGTTTTCATCCATATTTTTGGGCGATTGACTTATGCTGAGAGGTGAGGTCAATTTGCTAGTGTGGGAGAGGGAATGGCCGAGTTCGGGACACGAAAGTAGTATCCGAATCGAGCTAGGTCCCGGGTTGCTAGTTTTGTGGTCTAATTCGACTAACCCCACGAAAGTAGGTGGTTACACGAATTAGACTAGCTCATGACCCTTGAGAGAGGGCTTGGGTGGTCTTTGATGATGCAACCGACCATCTCTAGTTCGTAGTGTGGTTTGGGTAGGTTAGGACTCATCTTGGTTAGTTAGTTTATCCATTGGTAAAATCACAACTCCAAGTCTTTTATTTCTGTGTTTATAACGTAGTTTAGTTCCCCCTCCTTCACCGTTGATCTCGCCTAGATTGAGACGCTCTAGTGAACTCTGGTAGTTGGAAACACAATTCCCTGCGGACGACACCCCAAGTACTCAACGATACACCTTGCACTTGGGTTTTATAAATATTAAAACTCTGTTTTTCTTGCAACAAGTTTTTGGCGCCGTTGCCGGGGAATTGGCGTTTTTCAATATTGGGGTTTACTTCAGCATTCGAGACTAAGCCTTTAGAAAATCCAAAAAAATCAAAAAAAAATCAAAAATTTCAAAAAAAAAAAAAAGAAAATATGTCTCCTTTCCACTTCCCTCAACATGAGCATGAATTGTTTTAGCAATACTATGATAGATTACATGCTTTTCTTGCTCATTGTGGTTATTGCTTCGAGAAGTGGGAAATTTTGAACATAGTCTATGAGGGTGTGACTTGTGAGACCCGTGCTCTTTTGGAGCATTGGGATTTCTGTGCTCGAAACGTTGATGAAGTTTGGGAATTACTTGAGTGGTTGGCTAGGGATATTTATGAATTTGAGACTAGTCAATTTACTTCATCCATCCCATCCCCCTGCATTCCTAATTATACACCTCTTGCATGTTAGATCTGCCATCGTTCTGACCATGATAGTGTTTCTTGTCCCTATCGTATTTCTGCTGATGGTTTTGCTAGAATTTCTAGTATGATAGAGGCCATGAACAAGCAGCAAGTTGAGTTTGCTGAGTTTGTTAATAAATCGAGGGAGTATGACCTATCACCCAAGATTGACCCTAGTTCTAGTGCTCCTAGACTTGATGTCAATTTGTGTGATGATGGTGCGTCTTTTCCTCCTCTTGAGTCCGGACTAGAGGAGGTGCTCGACCCTCCCTTACCTACTCTACCTCTTGTTGCTCCATCCCTACCTAGCACATTTACGGACAACACTTTGACCTATCCTGATCCACCTTTCCCTTTAGCTCAGTCGACGGAGTTCGGGGTAGGTGCGACATCTTGTGTTGGTGCTAGGGTCGATGGGGATGATTTCTGTCTTGATTCAGACGGTACTTGTAGTGAGGTGCAGGATCTTGACAAAATTCTCGAGGGGGAGTCCTGTGTGGATGCTGTGGCTGTAGTTTCATCTAGTCCTGATTTTACTGACCATGTATCCCTCAACCCCCTTGATATTTCTCATGCTTCTTCATGTTCACTACCCTCCTCTTCCCCTGAGTACCATAATTTATCACTCGTTGCATGTCATGATATGCTTGAAGGGAATGAGATAGACTGTATGGAGTCCCTAGGTGCCTTTAGAGGGTATGACCCCTCCCTTGACCCTTATAGTCTATACCTAGAGGACATGCCTGGGAAAATCATCTTTCCTATTGAATTCAATCATTCTACTGATTTTTCTAAGGCATTTGATAAATTTAGGAGAGCACTTACTATTACTTCTGCATTCCTGTTTAAGTGCTCCTACTTACACTCATCTGAGTTGCAGGCTCAGGTGTTTGATAAATTTCTGCGAGCGTTGACAGCATCTGAGTTGCCGATGCGCGTCCTGAATGCCGCCGAGGAGTGGCTAATGCTCCTCGCGCTTCCCCAACCTCGTCCTAGCGAGGTGTAGTTTGGGTGCATTCAGTACCCGACCTGGTATACTCGTTCTCACTCTTCTCCTCCCCCCTTCTTTTATTTTTCTTTTCTTCCCTTTTTGTTTTTGTTTAGTTGTGAATATTAGGATTGTGTTTTTGGTTGGTGATCATCTTGGGCTGAAACTTGGTTGTTGTTGAGCCGTTGTTGGCTATGATCACCAATTTTGTGTTTTTGTGGATTTTTATTGTGTTGTGATGGGTGGTGTTGTTGGATTGGCCTATATTTATTTTTCGTGGTGTTAGTTTGTATTTATGTGTGATCGTGTTGTTGTTTTGGGTGAGCTTGTGTTTTTGGGAGAGTGTGTTAGCTTGTGTATATTTTTGTCGTCTTTTGTTTTTCTTGTATTTGATTTTGTTTTCTTTATTTTTGTGTGGTGGTGATGACTCATGGCTCCCAATGAGGACATTGTGAGATTTAGGTGTGGGGGTGGGGTCATCTTCCATTTTTCTTCTTATTTTTGTGAAAATTTTTCCTTTTTGTATAACTTTTTCATTTTTTCTCCTTTTTGTACAAATTTTTCTCTTCTTCTTGTATTTAGGGGAGTTTTATACTATTTTGATCAGCCTTGATCCCTGATACCTTGACTGTTAGCTCGTATATAAGTATAATGTGTATGATAGATATTCATCCCCAATCTGTCATTTTAGACCTCAGTTCTAACCCCAACAGTCCATCGTAATTTTGCAATCCAGTCCTGAATTCATGTATTGTCATCATCCTGAATTCTTAGTCTTCCACGGTCGACTCTCCCATTGTCTACTGCACAGTTCCCTTTACATGTGCTGGCACCCCCTTTCTTTTTCCAAAACGAAAGCAAAAACAAACAAATTCAAGCGCTACTAGGTGTATCCCTTTGAGGCGTGACATGAGTTTGTATTGAAAAAAAAATAATAATAATGGAAAGAAAAGAAAGTGGGGAAGAAAAGAGTTGGAAATGATAAGTACCCCTTTGAGGCATGCGCTACTGGGTGTTACCCTTTGAGGCAATACTACTACTGGGGAAGCCTGCTTTCTATGCTAGCCAATCAAAAAGGTAGCTTGTGTCGATTGCGTGGGATTGAGTTTGGTTTTGGTAGGCTTAGTTTCAGGGTGATGATACACTTGCACACTAGGCACCAGGATGGATTCAATATTCTCATGCGTCGTGGGGTGAAAAGCTGATGTATGGATACCATTCTTTGGGATGATGGTTCCTGAAATGCATATAATGCCTGTGTACAGACTGATATTTGAGCTACTAGGTGGTTTTGATTGATTCGATTGTGTACAGTTTATCCCTATGTATATATTGTGTTTTGCTACTTTTATTTTTCGATTTTTTGTTTCTCTTTTCTTTGTTTTTTCTTTTTTGAGATTTTGTGGGTATATCTTCTGCAAACCTTCACGAGACCTTACTCGTCCACTTGGGATAACCAAGGGGTTTAAAGGGCTTATTGCATACGCTAAATGCAATCGCGATTCCTGCGAAAGTGAGTTAGGTTTCTAGATTAGTTTTTTTTTTGTTTTGCTCGAGGACGAGCAAAAGATAGGTGTGGGGGTATTTGTTAGGCGATAATTTGTCGCATTTTACGTGCCCATTTTTCACCTAATCTTAGCTTCGTATAATAACTAATCTTTAGAGTTTTTCTGTTTTATTAAGTATTCTTTTGAGATTTTACTTGTTTTGTTTATTCTTTACAGGTAATAATTGAACCAAGCAAATGTCGCGAAAAGGGCAGAAAGGATCAAAACAGGCGAAAAGGCGGAAAACGGAGCCAGCCTGTGACGACCGGGCCAGCAACGTGGCACGGCCCGTGCCACCTAGGCACGGTCGTGCCCCCCTTTGTTTCTTTCGGTTCTTCGCGATCCGCCTTGTCTTCTATTTAATCCTCTTTTCTCGACCTTGTTCGGGGCTTCTTCTTGGACTTCCTTAGGGTAGTTTAGTTTAGGTTTTTAACCAATAAAAACCCCTTTGAAGGGATTAGATTAGGATTTTAGTTGTTTGTATTTTGGGGATTCAAACTTGTGGATTTCAAGTTCTTCAATCAATTCAAGCATAAGTTTCCCTCTTCCTTTTCTCTATTTATTTCATTGATTGTTCTTGTTTATGTTTTGTTAATTTTAATTCTTGTATTTGTTTTGTTTAAGTTTATTCGTTTAGTTTTCATTGTCAATTTATGTTGTTTAGTTGTTTAGATTCGTTTTATTTCATTCCCTTCGTTTTGCTCTTCAAGTTTATGTTCTTGTTGGTTAGTTTAGGTTTTCACGCGTTTTTCATGATTTATTGGTAGATTGCGTTGGCTTGAATTATGATTAGCCTCTTGATGGCTAATTGATCCTGTACTAGGCCTAACCACACCCAATCTATGCCTAGAATTTAGAGTTTTCCTTCCCGCCCGCCAAGTGTTCGATGAAATGCCTGAGAGGGTTTTCATCCATATTTTTGGGCGATTGACTTATGCTGAGAGGTGAGGTCAATTTGCTAGTGTGGGAGAGGGGATAGCCGAGTTCGGGACACGAAAGTAGTATCCAAATCGAGCTAGGTCCGGGGTTGCTAGTTTTGTGGGTCTAATTCGACTAACCCCCGGAAGTAGGTGGTTTACGCGAGTTAGACTCGCTCATGACCTTGAAAGCCGGCTTGTGTGGTCTTTTGATGATGCAACATACCATCTCCTAGTTCGTAGTGTGTGTTTGGGTAGGTTTAGGACTCATCGTGGGTTGTTAGTTTATACGATTGGTGAAAATCACAACTCCACGTCGTTTTGGTTTTCTGTATTTGTAGCATAGTTTAGTTCTCCTCTTTCACCGTTGATCTCGCCTAGATTGAGACGCTCTAGTGAACTCTGGTAGTTGGAAACCCAATTCCCTGCGGACGACACCCCAAGTACTCAACGATACACCTTGCACTTGGGGTTTATAAATATTAAAACTCTGTTTTTCTTGCAACAAGTTTTTTGGCGCCGTTGCCGGTGAATTGGCGTTTTTCATATGTGGGTTAACTGACTTCAGCTTCTAGACTAGGCCTTAGAAATTCCAAAAAATCAAAAAATCAAAAATTTCAAAAAAAAAAAAAAAGAAAAGAAAATATGTCTCCTTTCCACTTCCCTCAACATGAGCATGAATTGTTTTGGCAATACTATGATAGATTACATGCTTTTCTTGCTCATTGTGGTTATTACTTCGAGAAGTGGAAAATTTTGAACATAGTCTATGAGGGTGTGACTTGTGAGACCCGTGCTCTTTTGGAGCATTGGGATTTCTGTGCTCGAAACGTTGATGAAGCTTGGGAATTACTTGAGTGGTTGGCTAGGAATACTTATGAATTTGAGACTAGTCAATTTACTTCATCCACCCCATCCCCCTACATTCCTAATTATACACCTCTTGCATGGTGAGATCTGCATCGTTCGTGACCATGATGTGTGTCTTGTCCCTATCGTTTTCTAGCTGATGGTTTTGGGGGGGGGGGGCATAAAGAATTTCTAGTATGATAGAGGCCATGAACAAGCAACAAGTTGAGTTTGCTGAGTTTGTTAATAAACTGCGGGAGTATGACCTGTCACCCGAGACTGACCCTAGTTCTAGTGCTCCTAGACTTGATGTCAATCTGTGTGATGATGGTGCGTCTTTTCCTCCTCTAGAGTCCGGACTAGAGGATGTGCTCGCCCCTCCCTTACCTACTCTACCTCTTGTTGCTCCATCCCTACCTAGCACATTTAAGGACAACACTTTGACCTATCCTGATCCACCTTTCCCTTTAGCTCAGTCGACGGAATTCGGGGTAGGTGCGACATTTTGTGTTGGTGCTAGTGTCGATGGGGATGATTTCTGTCTTGAGTCAGACGGTATTTGTAGTGAGGTGCAGGATCTTGACAAGATTCTCGAGGGGGAGTCCTGTGTGGATGCTGTGGCTGTAGTTTCATCTAGTCCTGATCTTACTGACCATGTATCCCTCAACCCCTTGATATTTCTCATGCTTCTTCATGTTCACTACCCTCCTCTTCTCCTGAGTACCATAATTTATCACTCGTTGCATGTCATGATATGCTTGAGGGGAATGAGATAGACTGTATGGAGTCCCTAGGTGCCTTTAGAGGGTATGCCCCCTCCCCTGACCCTTATAGTCTATACCTAGAGGACATGCCTGGAAAAATCATCTTTCCTATTGAATTCAATTATTCTACTGATTTTTCTAAGGCATTTGATAAATTTAGGAGAGCACTTACTATTATTTCTGCATTCCTGTTTAAGTGCTCCTACTTACACTCATCTGAGTTGCAAGCTCAGGTGTTTGATACACTTCTGCGAGCGTTGACAGCATCTGAGTTGCCGATGCGCGTCCTGAACGCCGCCGAGGAGTGGCTGATGCTCCTCGCGCTTCCCCAACCTCGTCCTAGCGAGGTGTAGTTTGGGTACATTCAGTACCCGACCTAGTATACTCGTTCTCACTCTTCTCCTCCCCCCTTCTTTTATTTTTCTTTTCTTCCCTTTTTGTTTTTGTTTAGTTGTGAATATTAGGATTGTGTTTTTGGTTGGTGATCATCTTGGGGTGAAACTTGGTTGTTGTTGAGCCGTTGTTGGCTATGATCCCCAATTTTGTGTTTTTGTGGATTTTTATTGTGTTGTGATGGGTGGTGTTGTTGGATTGGTCTATATTTATTTTTGGTGGTGTTAGTTTGTATTTATGTGTGATCGTGTTGTTGTTTTGGGTGAGCTTGTGTTTTTGGGGGAGTGTGTTAGCTTGTGTATATTTTTGTCGTCTTTTGTTTTTCTTGTATTTGATTTTGTTTTCTTCATTTTTGTATGTTGGTGATGACTCATGGCTCCCAATGAGGACATTGTGAGATTTAGGTGTGGGGGTGGGGTCATCTTCCATTTTTCTTCTTATTTTTGTGAAAATTTTTTATTTTTGTATAACTTTTTCATTTTTTCTCCTTTTTGTACAAATTTTTCTCTTCTTTTTGCATTTAGGGGAGTTTTATACTATTTTGATCAGCCTTGATCCCTGATACCTTCACTGTTAGCTCGTATATAAGTATAATGTGTATGATAGATATTCATCCCCAATCTGTCGTTTTAGACCTCAATTCTAACCCCAACAGTCCATCGTAATTTTGCAATCCAGTCCTGAATTCATGTATTGTCATCATCCTGAATTCTTAGTCTTCCACGATCGACTCTCCCATTGTCTACTGCACAGTTCCCTTTACATATGCTGGCACCCCCTTTCTTTTTCCCAAACGAAAGCAAAAACAAACAAATTCAAGCGCTACTGGGTGTATCCCTTTGAGGCGTGACATGAGTTTGTATTGAAAAAAAAAAATAATAATAATGGAAAGAAAAGAAAGTGGGGAAGAAAAGAGTTGGAAATGACAAGTACCCCTTTGAGGCATGCGCTACTGGGTGTTACCTTTTGAGGCAATACTGCTACTAGGGAAACCTGCTTTCTATGCTAGCCAATCAAAAAGGTAGCTTGTGTCAATTGCGTGGGATTGAGTTTGGTTTTGGTAGGCTTAGTTTCAGGGTGATGATACACTTGCACACTAGGCACCAGGATGGATTCAATATTCTCATGCGTCGTGGGGGGAAAAGCTGATGTCTGGATGCCATTCTTTGGGATGATGTGTCCTGAAATGCATATAATACCTGTGTACAGACTGATATTTGAGCTACTAGGTGGTGTTGGTTGATTCAATTGTGTACAGTTTATCCCTATGTATATATTGTGTTTTGCTACTTTTATTTTTCGATTTTTTGTTTCTCTTTTCTTTGTTTTTTCTTTTTTTTTGAGATTTTGTGGGCATATCTTCTGCAAACCCTCACGAGACCTTACTCGTCCACTTGGGGTAACCAAGGGGTTTAAAGGGCTTATTGCATATACTAAATGCAATCGCGATTCCTGCGAAAGTGAGTTAGGTTTCTAGATTAGTTTTTTCTTTTGTTTTGCTCGAGGACGAGCAAAAGATAGGTGTGGGGGTATTTGTTAGGCGATAATTTGTCGCATTTTACGTGCCCTTTTCACCTAATCTTAGCTCGTATAATAACGTAATCTTTAGAGTTTTTCTTGTTTTATTAAGTATTCTTTGAGATTTTTACTTGTTTTGTTTATTCTTACATGTAATAAGTTGAACCAAGCAAATGTCGCGAAAAAGGGCAGAAAAGGATCAAAACAGGCGAAAAACGGGAGCCAGCCGGGACGACCGGCCAGCAAGGTGGCACGACCGTGCCACATGGCACGGTGCAGCCGTGCCACCTAGGCACGGTCGTGCCCCCCTTTGTTTCTTTCGGTTCTTCGCGGCCCGCCTTGTCTTCTATTTAATCCTCTTTTCTCGACCTTGTTCGGGGGCTTCTTCTTGGACTTCCTTAGGGTAGTTTAGTTTAGGTTTTTAACCAATAAAAAACCCCTTTGAAGGGATTAGATTAGGATTTTAGTTGTTTGTATTTTGGGGATTCAAGCTTGTGGATTTCAAGTTCTTCAATCAATTCAAGCATAAGTTTCCCTCTTTATTTCATTGTTGTTCTTGTTTATGTTTTGTTAATTTTAATTCTTGTATTTGTTTTGTTTAAGTTTATTCGTTTAGTTTTCATTGTTAATTTATGTTGTTTAGTTGTTTAGATTCGTTTTATTTCATTCCCTTCGTTTTGCTCCTTCAAGTTTATGTTCTTGTTGGTTAGTTTAGGTTTTCACGCGTTTTTCATGATTTGTTGGTAGATTGTGTTGGCTTGAATTATGATTAGCCTCTTGATGGCTAATTGATCCTGTACTAGGCCTAACCACACCCAATCTATGCCTAGAACTTAGAGTTTTCCTTCACGCCCGCCAAGTGTTCGATGAAATGCCTGAGAGGGTTTTCATCCATATTTTTGGGCGATTGACTTATGCTGAGAGGTGAGGTCAATTTGCTAGTGTGGGAGAGGGAATGGCCGAGTTCGGGACACGAAAGTAGTATCCGAATCGAGCTAGGTCCGGGGTTGCTAGTTTTGTGGTCTAATTCGACTAACCCCACGAAAGTAGGTGGTTACACGAATTAGACTAGCTCATGACCCTTGAGAGAGGGCTTGGGTGGTCTTTGATGGTGCAACCGACCATCTCTAGTTCGTAGTGTGGTTTGGGTAGGTTAGGACTCATCTTGGTTAGTTAGTTTATCCATTGGTAAAATCACAACTCCAAGTCGTTTGTTTCTGTGTTTATAACGTAGTTTAGTTCCCCCTTTTCACCCTTCGATCCTGCCTAGCTTGAGACGCTCTAGTTAGCTCTGGTAGTTGAAAACACAATTCCCTGCGGACGACACCCCAAGTACTCAACGATACACCTTGCACTTGGGGTTTATAAATATTAAAACTCTGTTTTTCTTGCAACAAGTTTTTCCAAAAACTTGTTGCAAGAAAAACAGAGTTTTAATATTTATAAACCCCAAGTGCAAGGTGTATCGTTGAGTACTTGGGGTGTCGTCCGCAGGGAATTGTGTTTTCAACTACCAGAGCTAACTAAAGCGTCTCAAACTAGGCAGGATCGAAGGGTGAAAAAGGGGGAACTAAACTACGTTATAAACACAGAAACAAACGACTTGGAGTTGTGATTTTACCAATGGATAAACTAACTAACCAAGATGAGTCCTAACCTACCCAACCCACACTACGAACTAGAGATAGTCGGTTGCATCATCAAAGACCACCCAAGCCCTCTCTCAAGGGTCATGAGCTAGTCTAACTCGCGTAACCACCTACTTTCGTGGGGTTAATCGAATTATACCACAAAACTAGCAACCCCGGACCTAGCTCGATTCAGATACTACTTTTGTGTCCCGAACTCGGCCATTCCCTCTCCCACACTAGCAAATTGACCTCACCTCTCAGCATAAGTCAATCGCCCAAAAATATGGATGGAAACCCTCTCAGGCATTTCATCGAACACTTGGCGGGCGTGAAGGAAAACTCTAAGTTCTAGACATAGATTGGGTGTGGTTAGGCCTAGTACAGGATCAATTAGCCATCAAGAGGCTAATCATAATTCAAGCCAACACAATCTACCAACAAATCATGAAAAACGCGTGAAACCTAAACTAACCAACAAGAACATAAACTTGAAGAGCAAAACGAAGGGAATGAAATAAAACGAATCTAAACAACTAAACAACATAAATTAACAATGAAAACTAAACGAATAAATTTAAACAAAACAAATACAAGAATTAAAATTAACAAAACATAAACAAGAACAACAATGAAATAAATAGAGAAAAGGAAGAGGGAAACTTATGCTTGAATTGATTGAAGAACTTGAAATCCACAAGCTTGAATCCCAAAATACAAACAACTAAAATCCTAATCTAATCCCTTCAAATGGGGTTTTATTGGTTAAAAGCCTAAACTAAAACTACCCTAAGGAAGTTGAAGAAGAAGCCCCCGAACAAGGTCGAGAAAAGAGGATTAAATAGAAGACAAGGCGGGCCGCGAAGAACCGAAAGAAACAAAGGGGGGCACGACCGTGCCTAGGTGGCACGGCTGCACCGTGCCACGTGGCACGGGGTGGCCGTGCCACCTTGCTGGCCGGCTGCCACGGCTGGCTCCCGTTTTTCCGTCTTTTCGCCTGTTTCGATCCCTTTTCGCGGGATTAACTTGATTCAACTTATTACCTGTAAGAATAAACAAAACAAATAAAAATCTCAAATAATACTTAATAAAACAAGAAAAACTCTAAAGATTACGTTATTATACGAGCTAAGATTAGGTGAAAAGGGCACGTAAAATGCGACAAATTATCGCCTAACATCGATATTTGCTTTTTAAGCTGCTTGACTTCGGTTTTAATTTTAGCTAATTCTGCTTTTAATTCTAAAACTATATCAGTGATATAGTTTAATTGAGGTGCTATACGAGAAAGGCCTTCGGGTGACTGAACAATATGTGAATAACTTGGCCCAGGGCAAGCAGATAATGATTCTAGCATTAGTCATAGTTAATTACAGTTAATTAGCTTAATTAATCACTAATTAGCTTAATTATCTTAACTATTTTTGGTCACGTGGCTCTAATACCAGTTGAAAGAGGGCGTGGAGTACTACTTATAAGCAGAAAACTACAAACACAATTTTTAGATTTTCAAAAGTAAGTTTTTAAGGATTGGGGTTAAAATGCAAATTTTAAAAGCTTAAGGGGCTTTATGCAATTTTAAAAGTTAAGTTTAGTCACTTTTGGTTCCAGGAAATATTTACCTAAACTTGGATGGACTGGAAAATATTTTTCCAAAATTGCCGGGTCAGAAAAATATTAGCCCAAACTTTGATGAACCTAGGAGTAATTTTCCATTAATTACCTAACACTCAACTAATTTCCCCAACTAGAAGTAGTTATAATGCAACCATAGGATAGTCAGGGTATAATTATAGCTTTCCTAAAAGCAGATGTTCTAATTATTTCCAAGAATCTACTGCTATTCCCAAATGATGGTGATTCGGGCATATAAAACGTCTAATGGGCATTGGCGAAGCCCAATAGAAATGCAAAAAAGGCATTGACTAATTGCGCATTGGCTAAAAGCCTTAGGGAAAAAGTTTAATAAACTAGTCCATGAAAACCTTTGATTATTTAGATGCATGACTTGTAAAAAGGGTTATGATCTAGCCAAGATCTCTGAAATAAATGCGAAATTGGTAAAGATCTATGAGTTTGAATACAATTAGGAGAATAATCTATGTCTAAAAAGATATTAAAACCCATGTAAATTCCTCCAAGAGAACTATCTTAAACCTCTAGATAGGCAAGTCATATGAAAAACTCAAGAGTTAGATCAAGTAGATTTTTACAAGCAATATAGAGGTTGTTTTCTAATTCCTAATTTTATTCTCCTAACTTAAGCAGCATAGGCTCTTGTGGAGAAGAAACCCTCTTTCTTCCAAGGGTTCTTTTGTAAATAGTCCTTGGATGGTAGTGCAAGTTCTGCAAGGTTTGTACTGAAACTCGAAAAGTCTACTTTGCGTTAAAGCATTTGGTGTCGTTTATAAGAAACCTAGAAGTTAAGCAAGGTGCCACCAAAGAATAGTAATACAGGAAAGGATATTATTGTCCATGAGAATCAGTATCGTAAGAATCGAGACCCTAATGCAGGAACCCTTAGATGATTTCATCATGGAGGACGCTTCAAATCAAGAAGATCAACTGCTTCTCAAGGATATCAGTCTCCCAGGTACACTCATACCTTGGACCAAGGAGGTGATGTTTCTGAAGACATTGGACAATTTGATCACACTACAGGTCAATGAAGTCATCTCCCCCATGATTAAAAAGTTGGATGCTATTTTAGCTCGTCAAGGAAAGTCGGGGAAAATAACCCCTATAAGACTATCTATAAGAGACATAATAGGGACTTAAAAGACATGTAAAGAACTTGTCTCTGAGGACTCAGAGACAAGGGATCCTAAGAACAAACCTCCTAGGTACTAGATAAAAAGAGACAAGGATTTGAGGGAGACCTTGAACTGTAGAAGGGTTGAGCAAGAGAAGAGAAATCCTTACATAACAGGCCTGCTCAAGATAGGTCTCCCTGAGAAGACGAAGAAGATTCTTAATAACAGAGCTCTAGCTTTGTCAAAGTCATACCTTTTTAACAATATTCAATAGAGAATGCAGGGAAGACCTACAATAAAGGCACTCAATTAGTGAACCACCCTCAAATTAAGACACCCTTTGATGCTAAGATCTATGAAGCTGAACTCTCAAAAAGATCAAGATGCCTAAGATA
Source organism: Carnegiea gigantea (assembly GCA_029747015.1). NCBI lineage: Eukaryota > Viridiplantae > Streptophyta > Magnoliopsida > Caryophyllales > Cactaceae > Carnegiea > Carnegiea gigantea. The sequence goes on from JAKOGI010001237.1 coordinate 18,394, forward strand.
GGACAATATGATGGGACCAGAGACCCTTAAGAGTACCTTGATGCTTACTTAACTCAAATTTATTTGCAACCAGCTCCCTTGAAAGTTTTGATGTTCAGATATTTCCTTATTACCCTTAAAGTTGCAGTATAGCCCTGGTTCAATAGGTTGCCTAAGATCTATAAGATCTTAGGATGACCTATCCACTAGCTTTGTGTACCACTTCATTAGGAGCATAAAGAATCCAAAGTCAATTATAGAACTGATAAAGTTGGCAAAGAAAGATCAAACTGTCGGCTAAGTATATAAAAAGATTCGCTCATGACGAACTCTTTATGGAGGATCTTAAGACAGGTATGGCTTTAGCTTTCTTTATTACTTAGGTCAAGCACAAAGAAAAGTTCACGATGTAATGGCCATCTACCCTAGAACATGCCTTAAAGATGGCAAAAACGTACATATAGTTGGAGAACACCATAAAAGGAACAAGAACTCCGAAAAAGGCAATTAAGAGAGATGAAAATAGACGAATCAAACAAAGTGAAAATGAAAAGAAGAAAGGACCTTGAAGATAGAAGCCCTCTTGAATACCTAGAGAAGAGAGATCTTGATGGAAACTAAGGGGCGCTTACACATAGGCGACCCTAAGCCTCTCAAGGAGTGGCCTTAGAATAAGAACAAAGATAAGTGGGGTGCATTTCAGAAAAACTATGGGCACGACTTCAAATACTGATGATATCTGGACAAAGTGCTTAATGATTTGGCTAAGAAGATAAAGCTGGATAGGTACCTCAAGAATTGAGCTCACAAAAAGAAGCATCTAGATGAGAGGAGTTCAAAAGAAGATGATTCCCAAAATACACCCCTTAAAGGCATGATACTAGTAATTTTTGGTGGGCCACCCTTGGTAGGATTTCCAAATAGGCCCGTGAAGAATCATCTTAGAACTCTAGATTAGTCAGCCTCAAGACTATAGCATGTTATTGTGAACTCTCTTCCTAAGATGCTTTCAGAAGATGCTGACCTATATCCTAACCTCATAATGGTTATATGGTTATTAAGTTGACAGTAGCCAACTATGAGATTAATATGGCAATGATAGATATTAGGAAGTTCCATAGTTGTTATGTTCTATGATTGTTTTATTAAGCTTACCTTGAAGATAAACACATGTCTCTAGCTCTATATCCCACAACATTATTCACATGTCACACCGTGTATCCTAAGGGGCTAATCAAGCTGCCTACAAAGGTAAGGACCTAAAAGGGAAACCCTCTAGGTAATAGTAGGCAATATTATTATGGAACTGCCTTCTGTCTGAAACATAATTATGAGGAAACTTCCCTTAAACTTTCCAGGAGCAACACTATCCACTTACAACTTGAATATACAATATCTGTCAAATAACAACTCTATAGGTAGAATTGTAGGAGATTAAAAAGAGTGCAATGGAATGTTACATAGCCATTGTAAAGGCCACAGTCCTAAGAGAGGGCTCACAACTGAACAAGAGAAAAACATTGTAGTAAGCAGAGGTCAATGTGGTCCTAATCTCTGAACTTAACAATAAAGATTACAAGAATCTAAGGCTTGAGCCTAAAGGCAAATTACAAAAGGCACTCTAGGCCTAGGACTACTTTAATATTGTACAAATTAGAGCATACAAAGAATCATCCTGCTAAGAAGCACTAATATCGTTGCTAAGGCAACATGCAGATGTGTTTGCTTATATAGCATAAGAGGTACCACCAATAGATAATGAGATCATGGTTCAAAAGCTTGCCATAAGCCCTTAAGTATGGTATGTGAAGCAGAAAAAGAGGCACTTTATCCCTAATAAGAAATATCAAAAAAAGTGCAGAAGTTACTAGATGCAAGATTCATCAAAGAGTGTTACTATCCTAATTGGTTGGCAAACGTAGTAATGGTGAATAAGCCCAAAATATGTGCACATAGAGCTTAATAAGCTTGTGCTTAAGACTATGTCCCAGTTCCAAGGAATAGCCAATTTATGGATTCAACTAGCAGTCGACAATCATGTACGCCTACTCTGGTTTTCACCAAGTACTTATCTGGGAACAAGATCAGGAGTGCATACAATCTTTATCACACACAAGGGGTTGTACTACTACAAGACCATGTCATTGAGGTTGAACAATGCCAGCGCTTGCTCAATAAGCCTTTTCAGGTAGAAACATGGAAGTATATATCAATGATGTGATTGTTAAGTCTAAGACTTCAAATGAACACCTTTTGGATATGAAGGAGACATCAAAAACACTTTAAAAAGGTATCATATAAAGTAAAATCCAAAAAAATGTGCCTATGAGGTGTTAGTCGGCAAGTTCTTAGGGTTCATGATCAATAAAGGAGGGATAAAAGCAAACCCTGAAGTAGTGAAAGCAGTTTTGGACATGCAAAGTGCAAGATACTGAAAGAGGTTTTACTATTTGTATGACAGCCTTAAGAAGATTGGTTTCTAACTCTACGAGAAATTACCTCCCATCCTTCAAGTGCCTGAAGTTAATTATAGACTCTAGATGCACTGAAGAAGCAGATGAGCCTTTAAGGAACTCATTTAGTATCTGTTTGAGATAACATTACTATCTAGCCCCAGCTTTAAAGAGGATCTCTTACTGTATTTATCAGCATATGAAGCAGTTGTGATTACAATTTTGATAAGGAAAGAAGTTGCACAAAAGACAAAATTTTACAATGGAAGAGTCATCATGGCCTAGGATAGAGGAGTACGTCATAGACCCTTAAAACCTAGTGATTTTGTCCTGAGAAGCATGGAAACAGTTAGAATTTGGGGCCAAACTGGGATGAACAATACGACATCAAAGAAAAAGTCTTTATACATGCGTACAGACTTCTCGCCCTAGGGAGCAAAGAGGTTCCAAATACTTGGGATGCCAATGACCTTCGATGCTATTATGCATAGATTTCTACTACAAGGTTACTGTAATTTCTATTTCCATGTAGCATTAGTTAAGTTCTGTAACCAGGTTCAGAACTTTGCATCTTCGTGGGACTAATATTTTAAATTCCAATACCATCAATAAAGCAAATCTATGTTCTCTCATGTTTAATTTCATATTTATGAATCACTTAATTTAAATGTGAATAATGTAATTAGGTAGAGGGATCATAAAATTTAGTTAAGGAATTGCTTTTGATTCCAACAAGCTAGATTGCAACTTGTGATGAATAAAAAAACTAATGCTAAAGGAAAATTTATATCTTTTATACTAATATTTAAGTAAAAAACTTAAAATATTAAAGTTAATCATAAACTAAAAAATAGGACTTTTTTCGGGAATTAGTTGGAAGGTGTTTGTATCAATTAATAGGGTTTTCGTTCACATGACCTGTGTAATGCCCCCACTATATTTGTGTCACTATTCATCTTCATAATTTCTGTTACAACTGATAAACCTAATGAATGGGGCGTTACTGCCATCCTGAAGGACAAGGCTCTATATACTATGACTGGATACAACATGGGTCGCTTATATACATCATCAAATTTCATCCAATCATATACAAGTAATGACTAACTAACTTAAAGTTTACATCACCATAAACTTACATCACTGTCCACTGAAGTGCTTATCCAATGGTCTCCATGTAATATGAACAAGCACCACTATGAACCCATCCAGATGTCCTTAGACCTTCGATTTCTTTAATTGGCTGGGTAGAATAAAGGAAATCATGAAAACATTTTGAATGGTGAGCCAAAACTCAATACATTACTATATTGTAAAATAACCTTGAAACATTGGTTGGGCCCGCGCTTTGCAATTCATTTCAAATTAAAACAGTGAATGAGATGAATGTAAAGCTGCATTGTTAGTTATTATCTGATAGTGAACCCCTGCATACTGTTACGATCTATAGATGTATATACCTGCCAAGCCGATCGGGGACCTAGCCTGAAGCCACGCGGGTAATTGGAGGGCGAATGCCCCATAGTTGATAACTGACGGGGTCGCTAATTAAATAATAAATCACTGTATAAACTGATTCATCGATATACTTACCAAAATATTATAATTTTGATAAATACGTGCTGATTTCTAAAGATACAGATAATAAACGTACTTGAGATCTTTTGAATGTAATTTGACTTGCAAAACATGTTTTTGATTTAGTAAATATTTTGTAACTTGATAAGACTTATGCATAATGGGAAACAATAACTAGGCCTTGACTCTATTTTATAAATGTTATTGTAGGTGTGTGTGGTCAGTAAATGATCCTTATTCACATAATTGAGTAAGTAAAAGTATGTGTAATAGAAATTGAGTAATTAAATGGTATACATAACTTAGGTATTCCAATATAACTTTAAAATTGAATTAATGAAAGTAATTAAATCCGATACAAAGTGAATGAAAGTAAAATAGACCACAATAAGACAAATGAGATTACAAAGGAAACAGCCTTGATGGTGACAAACAGGAGAGTGGTTTTGGCCTTTTCTGAAATAGGTTGCTCATACAGATTTAAGGCTCACTGATGTATAGTTTGGTTCAAGTAAGCGAGTACCTAAGATTGGCTTGATAAATACATTTGGTACATTCTGAATTAAGTAAGTAACAGAGGTTTGAGGTCAAGAGAGATATATCTTGGTTCAAAATAGCATAAATTGCAATAATTTGGTGTGATAAATATGATTTCTGAGTCGAAAATTCTCCCCACTTCCCATATTTCATTCGTAAATCTATTACATATAGAATTTCACCTCAATGAGTCATTGAGCTCAATAAAAGCTATTAAGCTCACTAAACTTGGTATTTTCTTTGTAAAATCCATAATTGATTTAAAGCTCATAAATAAGCTCCCAAGTTGTTCACTTGTCTTCTTCTTTCTCATGAATCAAGCTAAAAACTCCATATAAGTTCATGAATATTCATTTCCCCCTTAAATGACCTTATTGGCTCAAAATACACAAAATGAGTGCATGATCAATCTCACTCAATTTTTATTATTACCCTTTACACAATTACTCAAAATGCTTCTAAAAATCACCAAACTCAAAATACTCAACTAAAATTCATGAAATCTTATAGGAAATTCAAAAATAATATGGAAAATCTACAGTAAAATTTTTAGAATTTTTCTCCAAGTATCCACTGCATAGAAATTACAATAACAGCCAAATTTGCACCAAAGTAGGTCAGTTCACTTCAAAAATTCATAACTTTCACCCTTGACATCACAAAATGTTTATTTACAACAGAAAACATGATTCCCACAATAGGGTTTTCAAAATGGGATTAGAACACAAGTGCGTCAGTTTTTAGTTGAACATGTGCAGTTCTAGTAAAACAGCTATAACTTTGTCCACAGAATTCAGATTAAGGAAATTCAAAAGAAATTTGAAAGCTAACACATTATCTATCTACTCATAAAAATTATAATTTTTCAATGGGCTGATTATTATCAGTTTAATCCCAAAGTCCCTCCTATTTTTTATCATTTCCAACCCTCACTATTTTTACTTTCTCCTCTTTTTTCGCATAAATCCTCACTTGAAATCATTCTAAATCACCACAATCATATATAAAAATATCATTTAAGGCCTCATATACATAACCCATATCAAAATCCCAACAAAGGAAACAAGCAAGCTTGGATTCAACTTCCATGATTCCACTCATTTGATCACACTTCCAATTCATCACTCACAACTTTAAACAACACTAAACTCAATAAAAATTGCATAATAACCATCACTTGGTTCATATAAACATAATCCATAACTTAATCAATCAATAAAACTCAAAAATACATCAAGATAGAGTTAGAATTTTACTCACTTTAAGCTTGGATATTAGAAGATGGAGATGGTGTTTGATGTTGGAGGAGTTAGGAGGGGTGGTAGCTGGTGGCTAAGGTGGTGGTAGGCTGGTGGTTGGCAGCCAGTAGAGGTGGTAGAAACACCCAGAAGTAGCATCAGTAGTAGCCAGGCAGCCATGGGGGGGGGAGAGAAGAGGAAGAAAAGATGGACATGGCTTTGGCTAGCTTTTTGTTTTGACTTATCTTGATCAATTTGGTTGATATTTATCCTTCCATGAAGTAACTTTTTGCTAATGATAATTAGGCATAATAATGGTAATCAACTTAATTTAATCGCACCAAAATTCTCGGGCCATATTTTGTGCCGAAAATGAATCGGGCCCCAATTTGGGCCTAAATGAATTGGGCCAAACTTAATGAATTTGGGCCCAATTTTTTGCAAGGTTAAAAATTAAATTTTTGTGACATTATGAAAAATAATTTGTCACCTAATCATATTTACCGGGGCCTAATGTTGATTCACCAAAAATTTGTTATGGTAAATGAAACTCGAATTGCAAAATGGGGCCCAAAATGAATTCTTCCAACCGGAATGATTAAATGAGATAAATAAACATGAAAAATTAATAGTATGACTTAATTAAATAAATAAACATGATTTGGGATTAGGCTATTACAATCTGTTACTGCAAATGTCTGTCAAGAGGCATTTGTGTCTAATTGTACCGGAGATGTTGGTGTACAATTAGGAATTTTAGGTATTTATTGGATAACAAGTAGTTTCCAACTAGGTTGTGTTACTCAAATTATTTGTCCAATACTTGATGTAGTTTTTCCATTAGGCAAGATGCGAAATATTTACAATAATTAGGTCAACAAATTTAGCCAAGAAATTAACCATGGAAATCCCATAAGGTTGGATCAAGATTTGAAAGGATTAAGAATTCTGCTGTGGAAGACAAACAGTACTTAAATTCACATAACTTTATTAGATGAATATAATCGTAATACAACTTTTAATACAAAATTACAAGTGCACTCAATCAATTCTCCCCCTACTGGACTTGTTTGCATTAGTTTCAACTTTCGTCCACCTCAAGAAATTAGGAAATTGTTTTGCCAAGGTCTTGGTCACGTCCTTCTTTTAAAAATAGGGAGTCTTGTTCTATCTCCATCTAGTCCTTCAAATTATAAGTGTTAGCCTGGGCTCTTCTGAAAGCCTCTTGAGATTCGAAAAGTTGGGCTTCGGAAGGGTATTCTCAACCATGATAGAGAGTTTATCAAGAGGATGAGCCCACAACCTCTCAACAATGGTTCAGAGTTTAAGGCAAGGAAATAAAGTGACAATCCTATAGTTATTTAAAAGTTGCTTTCTTAAGCCATTTTTCTAAGAGAAGAGAACAATTATCCCATACTGCCTCTAATGACCCCTCAGGATCAATAGTCCATTACTTTGGGGTTCTCCTTGGATGTCTTCATGCAACGAGTCTTGTTTCTAGTGGAGGGGTCACCTCTTTTCTTCTTTAGGATAGAGTAGGTAGAAGGAATGATGGCCTTAGAGGAGGAAACTTCGTTCAACCTTTTGCTCCTGTACTTTCTTGTGGTAAGCTACTTGGAGGGACTAGGAGAGTCTTCAGAGTAGGAAGGACACTCAACATTTAGATTAATGAAGGAACCTATAGGAGAACCCTCAACAATGTTCAAAATGGTATCATAGGGTACTTCTCCTAGCATTATCCCTAACCCCAAAAGAAGCATCTCTTAGGGCTCGCTTTAGTGGCTCTAGTAAGTGGTTAGCATTTGAAATAGTTAGGAGTGGTTGTGAGCATTTGGAAGCAGTTATGATTAATGGTTAGCATTGGGAGCATTCATGAGTACTTAGGAGCAGTTAGCAACATTAGGAGCCTTTATGATTAGCATTTGTAAATTATTAAGAGCAGTTGCAAGTCACTACAAGTGATTGGGAGTGCATAAGAGCAGTTGGAAGCAGTTAAGAGCTATTAGAAGTGGTTGGGATTAGCGTTTATAGTTGGACGTAGTTGGAAGTAGTTGAGAGCAATTAAAAGTGGTTGCAGTTGGCCAAATGCTGAAACGAAAAAGCCCTTATTCCCTCGGCTTCACCTGCTTGAGGAAAGGTGTTGACGGGAATGACAGCCATTAGGGTGATTGTCTTCACCTCCGGTAGCAAAATATCCTTAACTACCACCATAGGAGTTAGGGCTCTTTAGGCCATTGGTTTATTCCTAGAAACAACAGAACCCCTTTTTTTACCATCATAACATTGGCTCTCAGTAATGCTTCCTTTTTGATGTGAAAAATGTGTTTATGTTTGATCTAGATTTTTTAAAGTAAAATTATAGCCACAAGAGTACAACTTTCGCTGTAGTACTTAAAGATCGTCTCCTTTGGGATGGAGCGTGAGATTAGGCCAATAATCATGAAAATAAACTAATCTAACATCATTCTAAAATAACTGAAATAATGAACAACTAAAACTATTGATTATAAATTGATCTAATTCTAAATAATCACTAACTTTTCATATGATTTTATAACTTCACATTAGATAAAATAGCTAACCCAAATGTAACTAAGAACATTATCTCAATGAAAGAAACAAACTAAAATAAACTAAAATAAAATTAAATAAAAATAATCAAATAATTAAGCAAGCTTTAATGTGGGGACAGGGCAGAGATTGTCATATATGAAACAATAAAAATGCTTGAACCTAAATAGCTAAACTATGAACAAAAATTGGGATGACGAAGATAAAGAACACAATCAAATCACCTAGTTGGTAGAGTATCACCTCATTTTTTCAAGATAACCTGAGTAAACCTAAACTAATTCTTCCAATCTAGGAGAATTAAAATAGAAGACAGAGGAAGGAGAGAGATAAAAAGGGTAGAGCACAACAAGGCCGTCCCAACTGTAGAGTAGCTCAGCCCCATCCTTCTGCACCTATGGTAACCTGCCAAACCAGAATATAGTAGGAACAAACCAACGTCAAATCTAAGAAGGCAAAGGCATGGGTATCATAGCTGTTAGCTCAACCTAACACTGCATTCATCACATTCTCATCTCCATCGATGAAAAGAATGAGCGTAGAACTGAGAATAAGGCACGTCAGAATAGAGGAGAGGGATGAGGATAGGGCATTCCTACCCAGTTTCACTCAATGGATGAACTTCATAGGCCATTATAAATGGTAGAATTGCCATTACTGAAGCTTCAAATTTCATTGCACAAAACATAGGGAAGGCTAAAAGCATCAACATTAGAAAATTAAACCAATAGCTAGCTAATTCAAAGATTAAAATGCAAGTTTAACCCAAAGCACTTAACTACAACCAAAAATCTAAAGAGTTGTATACCGAACTACAAGAAATCACAAACTCAAAAACAGATCTGGAAACAAAATGTTTAGAGGAAAATCAAAAATCAAAACAGTCAAATTAGAACCTAAAATCTATCTAATTCTACCGTAAAATCCTAATTAAAACCTAGATACGTTTAATCACCGCAACCTTTACATTTATACTCCTTCAAGTCATCCATGGTCGTTTGATTCGTAGATGGCATGGATGGCGTAGATGGTTGCTGCGCTGGCCATAAAGGGGGTGATTTGGTGTTTTGGGCGCACGATGATGATGGTGGATAAGGATGGAGGTGATGGTGAGTGAAAATGGTGGAGAACCGGAGATGGTTCGAAGAGAGACAGAGAGAGATAGAAGAAGTAGAAGAAGAAGTAGACAAAGAAAAGAAGGACGGGTTGGGGGGTCACATGAGGAAGAGGTGACGAGAAGGGGGATAGGTATGGTTTTTTTTTTGGTTTTTATTTTATTTTTATTTTTTTCTTTGTTGGGTCAAATTAGAAAGTGCGATAAGAAAATGTGGAGGCTGAGAGTTTTTGGGTTCTTATGACCGAATTTTTTATTTCATCCTTCATTTTTTTTGCACTATTTTACCTCATATTCTAATCATTTCCATCACGTAAAAAATAAAATAAAATATAAGTATAAATGTAAATATAATAATTATTTCGAGCATAAATTAGGTATAAAGGTATCGTAAAAAGATGGGCTTCTTGGTGCAAACACTATTTGGCCTCCATAAGTGACATTTTACATTGCATTTTGCCTAAACTTCAGTTTTTAGCAATGGCAAATTTAGGATTTCTTTTTATATTTTATGTTTCTTATGTAGGAAATAAACCAAGGCGCACAATCTCAAAGCCTAATGGAGTCAAAACACATAACAAATACGCTCGAGATTGAAGCTCAAGAAGGTTGAGAACAAGACAAAAGCTACAAGTGCCAAAATAGAACTATCAGTACCAGTTTTAGTAGGTTAGTGCCAATTGCCAATGCTAGATTTGGCATGGTCATGCCAACTGCCCATGCCACCCCCCCAAATTTAGAACTCTTTTCTCCTTCCGGGTAGTTCGTATGATCTATCTATGCAACATGGCACTACCATGCCAAACTTGTTGTTCGGGAGCTATGAGGTGGATTTAAAATAGGTTTAGCTTAGTTTTTAGTGTTTTTAGGTTTTGCTTAGGTGTAGAGTAATGGATATTTAGTTGAATTTTATACCCACAATCAAGTTATTGAAACTTTCAAGTGAATGATTTGGTGCTCTCTCTCTCTCTCTCTCTCTCTCTCCCCCCTCCCCCTCACAATCTTCTAATTGCAATTTCACATTTACAACATTTTTATTCTTGATCTTGTGGTTTGAGTTATCATCATTGTGGTTGATTTATACTTTAGATATGATGTTTTGGCTCTCTAATCCCATTCTTTCTTTTTTCTACTCTTACTCTTTTTAGTTCTTCTTGAAATGTTACTAATTTATAACTTTTTCTCTCTTCGCAAATTAGGGTTCCAAAATCTATTTTTGCAAGTTTGAGTTTTTGGTTCATTATGGATAGATTAGTAGTTATTAGAGTAGATTAGTTGAGAATAAATAGAAACAAGCCACAAATTCCATCATTTTACTCCTTCAATGGAGGTCAAACCTCCATTGTTGGATTTTTGACCTTTTGAGATACACCGCTTTCTCTATCTTTTCTTAGTCAGTAAATTTATGTTTTCCTAGCTAAATTAGATGCTTTTGGTTTATTGTTAGTTACACGGATGTTTTTGTGTTGATTATTTTAATTGTGCTTTGTTTTCAATTGATTAATTAAGTTTAAATTAGCATAAGTAATTTAGTTTAATAAATCATATTTAGTCCCATTTATTACTTTCTTTAGGTTACATTTGTGCTAAACTAATGAGTGACTGGATTTCAACACCATCGTAGAGGACAACAAATTTCACAAATTAGCATCGTTATTGGGGACGTTGTGCAAAATTGGGACACTTTGTGTCTTTCATCATCCTTTTGTGTTTAGTTTAGTAATTAGTATGTGGTAGATTAGTAATTTGTGTGTAAAAGCCAAAATCTCTAAAAATTAAAAATTTTAAAAAATGAAAAAGATGGCGATTTTCCATTTTTCACAATATGAGCAAGAATTGTTTTATAGACATTGGAATAAAATAAATGACTATCTTGCTTATTGTTATCAATGCGGGTATTCTGATGGGAATGAAATCTTATGTGTTGTCAATGAGGGTATGAATTATGAAACCCGTACTCTTTTAGAGTTTTGGGGTTTTCATTCAAAAACTGGGAGCTAAGCTTTGAACATGCTTGAATAGTTGATTGGCGATACTTATAAGTTTAAGGAGGTTGGTTATGCCTGTCATTCTTCGATCCATGTTCTTTTTACGTAAGATCATGCTATGAGGAACAGTTACTGGAATCTTGTGCTGCTTCCCCACAATCCCTTGAATATGCTCCTCTTCTATGTGATTACTATCGAACATCCGATCATGATACCAACTCTTGTCCTCAAGTTACTTCTATGAACTCTAGACTTAAGAAAATTAAGCAAGAAATAAAAAATTATATAGAGTTTATAGGAAGCATAACAAGTTCATTTATAAATTAATTCTCAGAGTTGGTTATGCACACCTTGGAGAGCATTGTGTCTGTCGTGCATGAGACTAACCTTAGGGTAGGTCTTCCCGATCTAATGGTTGTTTATTAGGTGATTTTGAGTCATCTCCCCTTTTGAGCCTGGAATTAAAATTTCATGGCACTTTGTGTGACTCCGAGGGAGACGATGACTTATCTTCAACTTCTTTTGCATATGCTTCTTGAGACTAACTTGGCCTTTGACCCCTTGATAATGTCCCTCCCAACCATTCCCAATATCCCTCTTCGTCTAGGTCCTTTAGAAGAACATGAAGAGAGAGAGGATTTTAAGGATGAGTCTACTATGGATGAGTTGAATGTTTAAGATGAGTACTAACATTTTATAGTGAGGAACATTTTATTGAGCAGACTCCTTTGGGGCATCATCTGAGATGGTTGTGCATGAGATTCCCCCTCCTTCTCTTGAGATTGTTGAATATGTATCCCCCTACCCCCTTGACTTGATCCTCATTTCTTTTATTCACCGCCCTCCTGTTCCTCTAAGCAAGACTTTGTGAGATGTATGAACAAAGTTTGGATTTGGGTTCTGTGGACCACATGCTTGATATGCTTAAGGGGAATGTGGTTGATGTAGTTGGGTTCCTAAGCATCTTTTGGAGATTATGGTCCCTCTATTGACCCTTATCCTATTAACATAAGGGACATGCCTAGGTGAGCCGTGTGGCCATCCATGATTCATATTCTATTGATTTCTCTAAGGCTTCTGATAAGATCAAGAGAGTGTTGGATATTATTAATACAATTATACTTATGTTATATTACTTACATGCTTATGAGTTGTGTGCTCAAACATTTAAGAAGCTTCTTCAAGCTCTGAGGGCATTCGAGTTGGTGCCCTTGATCTTGACCATGGAGGGGTGGTTGATGCTCTTTAAACCTAACAATGGCACCATCTTAATGAGGAGAAGTTTGGGTGCATTATGTAGTCAACCTAGTATGATTGTTCCAAGTCTTCTCTCTTCTCCTTTTTTTGTTTTTAGTTTCTCTTTTACATACAGTTGTAGATATTTAGGATTGTGATTTCTACCAATGATCGATTTTAAGAAGAAATTTGGGATTTGTTGAGTAGAGAGGACTATGATCACCCCTATTTGTTTTGTGTGTTTTGTTTTATGTGTGGGTGGTGGTTTATTTTGTTTTGTAAATATTTGTTAGTGATTGTGGTTTTGTGTTCTATTTGGCAGTGTCATGGATTTGTTTATATCCATTAGATTTGTGTTGCTTTCAGTGTTGCATTGCTTATGTGATCGCTTTCTGGTACCTTTGTTCTCACAATGGAGGCATTGTGGAGTTTTGGTATGGGAGTGTGGTGCCCACCTGTATATACTTTTTGAAAATTTTCAAAAATCCAAAAATTTTTGTTTTTCTCTAGGGACTTGCATGCCTTTTTATGTTATTACCATCCCATGCTCCTAAGATGTTGTGTTATATGTAAATCGACTTTGCATGATGAGATGTCTAGTTTAAGATGTAATTCTGGCATTTCATACTAATGTCATCTTATATATCTGATTTTGTGTCCGCCTTGCCTACTTTACCATCAATTCTTCACATCTAGTTGTTAAGTTAGCATGTGAATCTTTTGTTTGTCGAGTTATTTTTTGAACTCTTTTTAAAATCCAAAAAAAAAAGAAACAAAAAAAAAAAGAGAAAAAAAGGTGAATAAGAATCGATATCAATATTCAAAGCCACTATCTTTATTTCATATGTTTAATTGGCTTCAATATGTGCTATTTTATTTCATTACAGATCCACTTGGGAAATGAAATAAGTGCTTTGTACAATCTAATAAAATCTTCTTTCTAGAAAAGGCTTGAATATTTGTAAGTTAGCTAAATTTTGAGTGTGTGTGCATTTTTAATCTTAAACAAAAAGAAAAAGGAGCAAAAAAGTCAATTATCCAAGGAAATGGGGATCATATTTTGCGTAACTTAATTGATTTGATGCACATTTGCACATGCGCTGGGGCGTACATGTCATTGCATGTTGTTATGTGAGGTGAAAAATAAGAGTTGTTGCATCTTGTGACTTAGACATCATTATATTATGCATTCTATTTGTATATAATTTGATGACTTGGTCACTAAGATGATGTAATTGCCCAAGTTGTGTACATAATCTCCCCATCACTTATATATATGATCATGTTTAAAAAATTTTTAAAAACAAAAAGATTCTGTGGGTATATCTTTCAAAAACCCTCACGAGACCTCAATCGTCCACTCAAGGAACCTAGCCTTAAAGGGCTTGTTGTATGTGCTAAATATAATCGTGATCCCTACGAAAGTGAACTAGGTTCTAGTAGTCTTATTTTATTTTGCTTGAGGACGAGCAAAGTCTTAGCATGGAATCTTTGTTTGACCTCAAAAAGTGATGTTTTACAGCGCATTTTACTTAGACTTTAGATTTTCAGTAATGGTTAATTTAGGGTCTTTATTATATTTTGTGTTTGTTGTGTCGGAAATAAGCCAAGGTAAGCAATATTGGTGCTTTTGAGGCTTAATGGAGTCAAAACACATAAAAAGAGGCTTGAAATTCAAGCTCAAGAAGGCCAGGAGAGAGATAAAAGCTACCAGTGCCAAAGCGGCACTACTAGTGCCAGTTTTGGCAAGCCCATGCCAACTGCTAGCACTAGTTTTTACAGGCTCGTGCTATTTTTGAGTGCTAGATTTTGCAGAGCTGTTCCAGCTTCCTAAGCCAGCCCCCCAATTTCGACACTTTTTCCTCCTTCCAGATATTCCACCCAGTCTACCCATGTCACATGGTGCGGTCATGCCAAACTCGCTATTCGGAAGCTATATAAACACCTCCCTCCCTCCCCCAATTTAAAAGCAGGGAAATAGGTTTAGCCTAGTTTTTAAGGTCCCTAGGTTATACTTAGGAGTAGGGTAGTTGAGAATTGGTTTAATTTGTAGTCACAATCAGGTTATTAAAGCTTTTAAGTTAATGATTTAGTGCTCCCTCCCCCCTTTTTTCCTTATAGTCTTGTCATTGCAATTTCATATTTGCTATGTTTTTGTTCTTGATCCAGTAGTTTGAGTTTTTAGCATTAGGGTTGATTTATTCTTTGAATTTGATGATGGGCTCTCTAATCTCATTCTCCCTCTCTTTTATGCTATCAATCTCTCCAATTATTCTGGAAATGTTACAAATCTATATCTTTCTTTCTATTCTCAAGTTAGGGTTTCAAAATTCATTTTTGTACATTTGAGTTTGTAGTTAAGTAGGGGTTAGGTTAGTAGTCATTAGGGTAGATTAGTTGAAAACAAGTGGAAACAAGCCATAATTTTCATCTCATCAATTGAGGTTTGACCTCCATTGTAGGATTCTTGAGCTTTTAAGGTACTCTAATTTCTGTCTTCTCTTAGCCAGTAATTTAAATGTTTTCCTAGTTAAATTAGATGCTTTGTTAGTTCATTGTTTGTTATAATGATGTTTTTGTGTTAATTGTTTTAATTGTGCTTTGTTTTCAATTAGTTTAATTGATTAAGTTCAAATTAGGATAAGCAATTACTTTAGATAATCATATTTAGTTCACCCTTAGTTAGGTGTGAGTAATACTGCATTTTCTTGATGTATTAGTGATGGGGACATTCACCTATTCCTTCAGGAAGTGAAATTATTTTACTTCCTTCTCCTTTTACTTTATCAGCTCCTCTAGACAATCCTTGAGCATAGGAAGGGATGTGGCTTTGAGAGGCCTAATGTTCTGCTTCCCAAGTTTCCCTCTCTCTACATTTTTCACTTTAACGGGCTCCTAGTTATCAGTGTAAGCTTGAAATGGAATCGCAAAAAGAAGTGAAGTGGTAACAAAAGTTTAAAACCTAAAAAGTTGTGACAACACAAAGATATCACCCAAGATTTATGAGTAGTTCACGACCCTATCTTCCTTGGGATTAGCGATGTAGCGTCTAGATGGCCAATTTCTCTTCAATCTTCCAATTTGATGGACGTTCTTCTTAGCACTCCCCAAATATGTTGTGCAGTTAGAGCTTTGTTTGCCAATAGTAGGAATATTTCACTTTTTGTGTTGATCCGTGACATATGCCGAAGCCCTATTCCAATATTTAATCTCAAGGGCTAATAAGTTAGGAAACCCCCATGGCTTACAGCTTGAAGGATATATCCATTAGGAGATCCTTGAAGCCGATGAGTCTATATAAACTTAGCTACACAAGGTTTTCTCCCATAGACAAGATAAAAAGCCTGATAGGCAATGATGTTAGCAATGTATTAGGATTAAATTGGTAAGGCCCAACCCTGTAGACTTCCAACAGCCATTTAGTGAGGGAAGGGGAACCTTCATCTGAACTTGGAATGTCCTATAAAAAATGGCATAAAACACCTTGGGGGTTTTAGTACAGAGTTGCTGAGTATCAGAATTTGGACATTGAAGCCAAGCATCTAAACTTTGAGTTTTTTGAGAAATCACTTTGCTTTTAGGACTTCTAGTCTAATGCCATTGATATTACCAATACATATAGACCAAAGGTGTTCAAACTCATGTACAAAGCCACCAAAAGGCCTTTTCCTTATTGAATTCAAGCAACTTCTGCATGTGTTTCTTAGACAATTCAATAACCATTTTCAAATTAGGAAGAAAATTTGAGAAATTGGTGAGAAGGTTTAATGGAGTGAGTAAGATGGGATTAGTGCATGAAGTTTGGTTTACAGCTCAAATTCCGATAGAATGAAAGCCCAAATTAGGCAAAAGAAAAGGCAAAATGGGCGAAAACCTAATTGGTCAATTAAATGACTTTATAATTCTTACCCATGTTTAAGCAGGCTTAGAAAAATAAAGCTACGGGTAATAGGGGCTAAAAACCTCAATTGAGCAAAATAAAACTAGACACAACATTAAATGCGAAATTCCATCTCGAAATTCACATAAATTTTTCTATTGTTAACATTCCGTCATTATCTAAAAGGGGTACAAAGTATAAACATATCCTCAATCATAAAGGGATTACATACGTTACAAGCTTACAGAAAAGAAAAATTTCAAAGTCATAGCTACAGAAAGCTAATTTAAATTAGAATCATTATGAAATTGTGGTGCGATTACAACATTTCCTTTATATGAAAGGGTAAGCTCGCATTTAAGGCCTTAGCACCATCTTCACTTAGATCTTGAAGCGCTACCCCAGTACAACTCATAAACAGATGAGACCTTAGTCTTTGCCTTCTCAAAAGAAATTCAGTGTTAGAGAAGTGCTAGAGCTAGGTGTTTACACTTGGAATGTCTCAACTTCCTCTTGAAAGGGACAAGCAAGCTCTACCACTATTGTCCTCCCTTTAAAGACTGAAAGGATGGGCCTATTTAGGGGCAGCAAATACCTATATAAAAGGGGATGAGGCCTTAGATACCTTTAGAGTCAGAGAGACAGGGCTAGAGGCACATTGTTCCGAAGGGCTGGCTAAATTTGAGAATTCATTCTCTTTAAAATTAGCCCCTGAACTCCTAAGAATAGAGGCATCTAGAGGCCCAATCATGATGAAATCTTCCATTAAAATCCCGTAGACAGCAACCTATCCCATCAGGTAGAAGTTAGCCTAAGAAGTTTTGCACTTCACGAGATCGTAGGGGAACGTAAGAACTGAAGTTTTTTAGAAGAAACTTGCACCATCAACCTTTAAAGCAATTCCAATGGTTGGATTTTTATGTAGAAAAAGTGTTTTGCCACTTTCATAATCTGATGGGCTAATATGAAGAAGTTCTAGATAAAGAGAAGCGAAAACAAACGAATAGAAGCCTCCAATGGTCATAACCTCAAAAACACCATTGACTGAAAGAAACATCTTAGCTTATGCATGATTGGGGATAAAGATGAACAAAATATAGGAAGGGGTAGAGGCCCTATTCGATTTTAAAAATCTGTGGGTTAAGGTGAAACCATTTTTCATAGAAATTGATAGTAAGATGGAGAAACCCTAGAATGCTTACAAAGAGTTTTGATGTGTGTTAGCTTTTGAATGGAAAATTCTTAAATCCTCTATTCATAGAAGAAAATCCTAAGAGGTTATTGTTAGTGTAATTGGGGAAAAAAGGGGAAAACTGCTAGAAATAATAAATACAAACCAATAAAAAACGCAAACTAGAGTAAAAAGACAAAATGATTCTTCACCAGTGCTTAAATTCCATCACCCACTCATGAAATTGCGAAGATCTACATTATGTTGATAGCAAAATTAAGTACATGAAGATAAGAAGAAGAGCACGGTACAGAAGAACCAGAAGAAAATTAAGATCCCATCGATGAAAGAGCCTCTCGTCGTTAAACTCTTTTAAGAACCTCAGAGGGATTTAACCCAATATGATGTGCTTACGCCATGAGTTATGCCACCAAGAATAAAGATCCCTTTAGTTTGATGCTAATTCTAAATAGAGTAATCTCTATTGTCCTTCTCTCTCTTCTCATTCTCTTAAAAGTCGGGTTGAGATCTTCTCTGTCATCTTGTTATCTTCTTCTTCTTTTCTCCTGCTCTCTTCAACTGGAAGATCTTGATTATCTCCTTGGCCACCCCTTCTTTTACCGTCTTAGAGTAGATAACTCCTCTAGGGCTAAAGAAGGTAGAGGTAGAGCTAGAGGAAGAATATATATCTCTATATAGTAGAGAGCCTAGAGAGAGTCTTATGTCGAATAGCAAACCTACTGCTCCCTCTTCAAAGGGTTGATTAGAGTAGAGAACCCATATACTATATGAGGCCAACTAGGCTCATCTTTATCCACTATCATCCTTCTAGAACAATCTCTAGCTGGCACCACAAAGGTTCATACCTGGTTTTGAGCATGAACAACCCCTAGAGAGATTGATCTTGGGGGAGATGCAAAGGCAAGTGATATGGATTTTATGCTCAGTTTTAAAAACCCTTGTTACTTGTAAATGTACAAGATGAATTATAGACTAGCTAGTATAGAGTGTCGATTCCATGAGAAATAATAGCAACTTTAAATTGAGCTTTTTCAGCTTAAAAGAATAATTCAAAGGAGGAGTTCAATTATCAATATGACTTAAAGAAACAAAAGAGAAGCAGACGAGTAAAGAAAATAGAGACAAATCAAATTAGAGAATGATCTAAGACTTTGGATTTTACCAATGAAACAAATTTGAACTACAAACTCAAATGGGGGTTTAATTAGGCTCTTATTCAACTTAAGCTACAAGCATTATAGTATGAATTAGAAAGATAAATTTATAATTATTAATTGATATTATTTATTTTGTACTTGCATGAGTCATTCTTTTAAGAGGTAACTCATCTAATTTATGGCATAGGTTATTCAACTTTAACAATTACAATTTTAAGCCCAATTGCATAACATTATATTAGCCTACAAGGTCTAATATATATTTGAGATAGCAAATTAAACTGTCGTAATCAACATGAATAAACAATAGTATTAAGATACATAAACATGAATGTATCAAATACAAACTAAAATTATGCAATGTAAGAGACAAATATAACCCTAAAATAAATTAGTAACTAAGATTAATCAAGGGTCTATCCTAATCCTAAATGAGCAACTTAGCCGGCCATAGTTAGTGAAAACACCATTGAAGTTAGTCCAGTGATACTCCCAATTAGTGGTATACTTCACTTCCGATGTCCAAATCTTGGTACTTAATCACACAAAATTATAAAATCAGGCACAACCTCTTCAGTTAGACTCAACAATGAGATGAGAAGAAAACAAAAAAATAGGTAATGATGCTTATTTTCTTCAAACTTCTCAACCCCAATAATTGTTTAACATAGACTCTCCTAAAAAAAATCGAAAGGTAGAAGATGAGAGAAAGAAGAGTGCTGAATGAGTGGATGATGATTCTTGCTCTAACCTTGAACCTTTTTATAGTGAAACTTTAGCCCCTATTATTGCCCAAAAAATTAATGAAAGTTAATTTCAGTTAATTCCTTGGCTATTATATTGTTGAATTGCATGAGAAAAACTAATCTTTAGCTGAACATTAATATTGATTAATTGCATTTGACAAGGTCATCTTGAACTTTCTCACAAAAGCTCCAACTTGGCTACTTGGAGCTGTTGGAGCTAGATGAGAGCTATAGGGTCGAAGACTACCACATTAAATATGCATGATTCTCCCACAAACATCTATTTCAAAGACTAAAAATTAGGTAAAATAGATAGTAAATTGATATAAAAATATGGGTTATTAGCAGGAGTATAACGATAAAGAGAAGGGTAAGGATATCTAGGAGGAGGAGGTGAAGCATTCATCAAACCCCCAAAGATCATGGGAGGACCCTGGGATATACATGGGCAGTTTATTTTAACAAGATCCTTAACCACTTCATCAGTAACAAATGTGGGACACAGGCTATGATGCTTCACTATATCGTTAAAAAAACTCCCCTTTAAAGGAAGCGACAGCTGGGAGGAAATTCCCCACATTATTTAGGCATGCGAAGCCCTAAAACATGTGCAATCACCTATGATACTAATGCGGAGGAAGATCCCAAATCATGTTCTCAAGTTGTTTAGGTTCATATTTTATTTTTTCAGTGGTGTATTACATCAAATAAAACTTTTAGCACAAGCTATCCAGAATTTTTAGTTTTATAGGTTAATTTTAAGCTACTGTTTGGATGACCAAATAAGTTCGAAATTAGTGTTTTAATTATGGTTCAATGGCCCTGGATGTCTATTTTTAAGTAAAAATGGTACACCTCTAGATTCTAAGTACATCTCGAGCTATGAGGAAAAAATCAAACAAGGGCAGTGCAAGTCAGCAAATGCACGAGTTTGCTCTCGAGGGTAATTAGGTAATTGGATGATTAAGGGGTTTAGATTTTATAAAAAGTTAGTGGACATATCTAGCAAATCTGCTTTTAGATATCTCCCCAAAATTTCTCTAGTCTAGATGGTGGATGATACCACCAAGCAAATACAAGTGCAGTAAAACTCTAACCTTGCATTTAGACAATTGATCACCAGCCTAGAAATTTTTAATTTCAATTTTCATGTGCTTAAATAGCTGTTTGTATATGATCAGATAGAGTAGATGCTTGAATCCTATAGGTCCATATTAATTCTGTAGATGGTTACTTTTAATTGGCTTATCTTTATAGCTTGGGGAATTGTTGCTCTAATTTTGTACCTATAAATTATCCTTCATATACACACTTAGAGGATAGACTTAATTTAACAATTAATGAATGAAAGCTAGTATGCTTTTCTGTTTCACAAAGAAAATCTCTCTTTTTATTTCAAATACTTATGCATTTCGATCATGATTAAGTCAGTCCTTTAGATTAATTTTTGGTCTTTGCTTGATAGAATTAATTCATGGATTGTTAGGCTAAGTGATACTTTGAGCCTTTGTCTTATTCATATCCCCCTTTATTAGCTTTCTCCCATATTCAAAAATCCATGAAAAATTCCTTAATTTTTCTTTTGTGATTCAGTGCCATGTTTGTTTAAGGTCTTATTAGTTGACGGTTGTTGAATTTTAATCACTCTTGTGCTTAAGAGTTCCCAATATGCTTCAATTTATGATTAAGGGCCTTCCCATTTGTTTCAATTGGTATTAGAGCTAAAATATCCCACTTTTGGTTGATTTTTCCATGAAAACCTTCCCCATTCACATTCAAAAATTCATACTTTTATCCTCCGAAAAACCTTCACTTTCTTCTGATCTTGCTTATGCTTTTAGTCCACAAAGAACCCTGAAAATACCCGACACAATTCCCAAGCCAAACATAACCCTAAACACCTCAAAAGAAGCCTCAACAAAAACTACAAAACACCGTCAATCAGAGTCGAATGCGACCTATCCATAGCCACCCCTATGGATCATGGCAGATGCTTTTTTCCCCCTAAACTGTCTTCATCTTTTTGTAATGCTATACCATGGAAGATAAAGTCATACTTCATTTTTGAGATCAAGTAAGAAGGCCCTTAAGTCAAATGCCACAAATGAAATAGGTTATGAGAGAAACACCTTGTTTTAAAGGTAGTTTGGACCCAAACTACTACTTGAAATGGGTCCATGCCCCTCAGGTTTACCTTAGGGCCAGAGGTTATTTGAATGGAGAGTATTTTATGATAGCCATCCAAAAAAAAAAAAAAAAACCCCAAGGGGCTGTCGTTCATTGGTTTAAATGCCATAGGAGGGAAAAACCTATTAATAGCATGCCTAGATCAAGACTTGGAAATGGCTTAAGTCATATGTAGATGTGATATTCTATGGGCGTTTACTCTTTAAAGAAGAACTCTTTGAAGAAAAAGCCACTGTAATCCAAGAGAAGATCAAGGTTGTAGAGGAAAAGCATATTTTTCTCCAAGAAGAGAATAAGCCACTTTTGATTTTTGATCAAACAAAGCATGGGGAAAACCTGGTCATGGGTTAGGACTCTCTTAAATCTCTCACTCAAGTGGAAGCCTCACAGGCCCCTCACCTTAAAGAAGCCATAGAGGTCCAATGTCATTATCAAATTGATGAGAACATAGAGATCCAAGTTCTAGTTTAACAATTTAAGGCTATGGAGGTCCAACCCTTAGAGAATAAAAGGTAAGCTAGCCCCTCCAACATGCTTATTATGAATGAGCTACTACAATTCAAGATTCAATATGAAGAGGTACCCTATTATGAGTTGGATATTGAAGAGTACAATTGAAATTTTCAAATGTTTATGAGTATAGGGGTTGAAACACTACAATCGCAAATTTTAATGGCCCTAATTGCTTTAAAAATACTTATGTGTCTAAGAACAATGGGATTATGAGTACTATGGAATTGTTGAGATCAAAAAGGGTGCATATATCTTACTTGGATAATGATCTTTGAGAACTATGTAGGAGGGCATAAGGCTTTGAGGACAAGAGGTCCAGAATTTCTAGTTTTGTAGGTTAATTTTGAGATGCTATTTGGATGACCAACTAAGCTCTAAAATTAGTCTTTTAGCTATGATTTGATACCCCTAGACATATGTTTTCCAACAAGACATGCAATGCCTCCAAATTCTACGTATACGTCGATCTATGAGGCAAACATCATCTAGGGGTTAGTACAAGTTAGGATATGCACGACTTTGTTCATGAGATTATTTGGGCCATTAAATGGATGCCTAAGGAGTTACAATTTTATGAAAAGTTAGTCGACATCTCTTGCAAATTCCCTTTTAAAGATCTATCCCTTGTTCCTTCATTTTGAAAGGTGGATGATACCACCTGGTCACTAGCCTAGAACCTTCTAATTTTAATTTCCATATGCTTAAATTGTTCTTTGAATGTTATTGGCTAGAGTAGATGCTTGAATTCCATTGGTGCACACTAGTCCCAAAGGTGCTTAATTTCTGTGGGCTTATTTTTAGAGCTTAGGAAATATGGCATTAATTTTGTGGCTATAAGTGACCCTTCTTGTATTCTCTTATAGGATAGACATGATTTGACAATTAATTAACGAAAGCTAGAATCTTTTTTCTCTCCTAAAGAAAATCTCTACTTTATTTTAAATAATGTGTATGCGGATTGCAATTGAGTCAATCCTTTAGATCAATTCTTGGTGCTTTAGTTTTGGGAATTAGTTGGAGGATTGTTACGCTAAGTGGTGGTTTGAGCTCTTATCTTAGTCATATCCCTTTTTATTAGCTTTTCTCTCATATTAAAAAACTCATAAAAATTTCCTTACTTTTCCTTTATGTTATTCAAGGTCTAGCTTGGTTCAAGGCCTCATTATTTGATGGTTGTTGAAGTGTAATCACACTTGTGATTAAGAGCTGTCGTTCTGCCGAAAGGTCCTACACTTAGTTGATTTCTCGATGCAAACCTTCTCCATTCACATTCAAAAATTCATATTTCGATCCTCCCCAAAAGCTTCACTTTCTTCTTGCCTTAATTATTCTTTTAGGCCACAAAGAAACTTAAAAATACCCAAGCACAACCCTAAACTCCGCAAAAGAAGCCTTCACAAAATCCATGCAATATAGTAAACCAAAGTTGACAATGACCTATTTGTGGCCACCCTGTGGACCGTGGTACACCCCTTTTCTTTACCATTAATCGGATTCACTTTTCTTTTTCTTCCTATCCCATGGAAGATAAATCTATCTTCACCTTCTAGATCAAGTGAAAAGGTTCTCACGTCAAATAACACAAATGAAGGAAGCTATGAGTATACTTGGGTAATAGGCCAGGTCGAGTTGGGTTTCATGCTTAACTTAAACGGGTTAGGGATTGCTCAAACTGAACTAATCCTTTTATTAAAGGGGTTGAAAAACCTTAACCTGTAGCCATTTAATTTTTAAACGGGTTGACCTGCTTAACCCGTTTAAGATAAACAGGTGGAGTTCAGTCGCCTAATTTCCCATTTACTCATTCGACATTTTCAACTGATACATAATTATATAGCTTTAGAAATTAAGTTTACATATCATATTAAACAATTACTCTCTAAAACTCTCCCGATTCATCATAATTCACTTTTTTTTTAAATAATTTCAGTATACTTAATTATCTACTAAAATGTTAAATGGATAAATGACAAATGAAAAAATGAATTGACTTGTTTAACCCATTTAGTTAAACGTGTTGAACGTGTCAACCCATTAAATTAAACGGGTTAAAAATTTATAACCAAACCCACTGAACTTTGTGTTGGTTTACTGTTAGTCATCTTGTCGAGTCAGCTTTGCCCAACTCTAGTTAGGAGAGAACCACGTCGTTTTAAATGTATCTTGGACCCAAACCATTTCTTAAAATTGGTTTAAGCCCTTGAAGTTTACCTTAGAGCCACAGGTTGTTTAAATGAAGATCATTTTATGAGAAGTACCCAAAGACTCCAAAGTATTGTCATTTATTAGTTTAGATGCTTTAGGAGGGAAAGAGCTCTTGATGGCAAGTTCAGAATTAAGACTTGAAAAAGGCTTAAGTCATATATGGATGTGATATTCTATTGACATTTACTCTTTGAAGAAGAAGTCCCCCTAGAAAATGCCACTTTAGTCAAGGAGATAATCAAGGTCATAGAGAAAAAGCCTATTTTGCACCAAAAAGAGAATGAACCTATTTTATGTTTTGATCACAAGCGGGATGAGGAAAACTTGGCCATGGATGAGGACTCTCCTAATACTCCCATTTAAGTGGAAGCCTCGTGGGTCTGTCACTTTTAAGAAGCTACAGAGTTTTAACTTCATGATCAAATTGATGAGAACATAGAGATCCCAGCTCTAGTTCCACAAGTTGAGGATATGGAGGTTCTACCCTTGGAAGATGAAAGCTTAGCTACCCCCTTAGTCATGCCTGTTACAAATGAGCTATAACAATCCAAGTGTGAGCATGAAGAAGTATTCCATTGTGAGTTGGATATTGATAAGTACATTTGAAATTTTAACTTGTCTATGAGTATGGTGTTAAAGGGCAAGAAATTGAAATTTTAATGGCTTCTAATTAGTTTAAAAACACCAATGTGTTTAAAAAAAGTGTGATTCTAAGCATTATGATATTATTGAGATAAAAAAAGGTGCATCTGTCTTATTTGGGTAATAATCTTAGGGAACTATGCAAGTGGCCAGAGGGATTTAAGGACAAATCTTTTTGAGGAAAGGGAGTTTGATGTGGAAAAAGAGCCCAAATCACCATCTCAAGTTAATTATGTTCATAGTCCACTTGTTAGTAATGGATTATATTAAATAAAACTTCTACGGCAAGCTGTCTAGAATTTCCAGCTTCGTAGGTTAACTTTGAGCTGCTATTTATATGACCAACTAAGCTCAAAAATTAGTATTTTAGGTACAGTTGGATAGCATCGGATGTTTGTTTTTCAACAAGCTGTAGCAGGCCTCTAGATACCAAGTATATCTCAAGCTATAGGGTAAGAATTGCACAAGAGTCAACACAAGTCAAGATATACATGACTTTGTCCATGGGGGTTAACTAGGCCATCAAAATGGATGCCTAAGGGGTTAAGATTTTATTGGAAGTTAGTGGACCTCTCCTGTAAATTGCCTGTTAAATATCTCCTCCTTTTTCCTACATTTGGGATCGTAGATGATGCCACCAGACAAGTATAAGCACAGCAAAATTCAAACCTTGTATTCGGACAACTAGTCACTAGCCTAGAACCTTCTGATTTTAATTTTCATGTGCTGAAATTGTTAGTTGAATATAATTGGCTAGACTAGATGCTTGAATCCTATTTATCCACATTAAGTATAGGTGCTTAATATCCATTGGCTTATTTTGCAGCTCGAAAAAGGAGGCACTAATATTGTGGCTATAAATTATCCTCCTTGTATTCACTTAGGGGATAGATTAGAATTGATAATTAATGAATGAAAGCTAGAATTTTTTTTCTCCTAAGAAGAAAATATCTCTTTATTTAAATACTTATGCATATATATGATGATTAAGTCAATCCTTTAGATTAATTCCCGATGCTTTAGTTTAGAGAACTAATTGGTGGAATGTTAGCCTAAGTGGTGGCTTGAGCCGTTATCTTAATCATATCAGTTTTTTTTAGCTTTTCTCCTATATTTAGAAATCCGCAAAAATTTCCTTATTTTTCCTTTTGTTATTCAAGGCCAAGCTTGGTTAAAGGCCTTATTAATTGATGGTTGCTAAAGTTTAATCAAACTTGTGATTAAGAGCTTTTGTTCCACTTCAATTTGTGATTAATGACCTTCAAATTTCCTTCAGTTGTTATCAGAGCTGAAAGTTCCTACTGTTGATTGATTAATGTATAAAAATTTACTCCATTCACATTCAAAAATTCATACTTTGATCCTCCCAAAAATCTTCACTTTCATCCTGTCTTGGTTATGCTCTTAGTCCACATAGAACCCTGCAAGTAGCTTAAGCACAATCCCTAACTCAAACATAACCCTAAATTCCACAAAAGAAGCCTTCATAAAAACCACACATTCAGAGCCGACTGCATCCTATCCATGGCCATACCCATGGACCATGGCAGGCCCTTTTTCTTCCCCTAAATAGCCTCTAGATCATTTGTCTTCCTATACCACAGAAGATAAAGACATAGTTGATCTTCAAGATTAAGTGAGAAGGCTCTCACGTCGAATAGCACAACTGAAAGAGATTATATGCAAACCACCTTGTTTTAAAGGTAGTTTGGACCCAACCCATTGCTTGAAATGGTTCAAGCCCTTGAGGTTTACTGTAGGGAAAGAGTTTTTCGAATGAAGAGCGTTTTATAATAGCGGCTTAAAAACTCCAAGGTGTTGTCATTTATTGGTTTAGATGCCCTACGAGGGAAATCGCTCTTGATGGCAAGTATAGAATCAAGACTTGGAGATGGCTTTAGTCATATGGATATGAGATTCTATTGATACTTACTCTTTAAACAAAAATCCATTGTAGTCCAATAGAAGCTCAAGGATGTAAAAGAAAAGCCCATCTTGCTCCAAGAAGGGAACCATTCTATTTTGATTTTTAATCAAACAAGGGATAAGGATAACCTGGCCATGGATAAGGACTCTCCTAAATTTTCCATTCAAGTGGATGCCTCACCAATCCCTTATCTTAATGAAGACATCAGGGTTTAGCTTCATAATCAAATTGAAGGGAACATGGAGATCCAAGTTCTAGTTCAACAAAGTGAGGCCATGGAGGTGGGTGAAAAATTCTTTCCACTCCCCAGCAACATCGCCAAAAATTTGTTCTGAATTTTCGCAAGTATACGATTTTATTGTTATAATACTTACGAGTATCGTCCTCAGGGATGGTTGTAAACTTTGGTTACCAAAAATTCTAAACTAATTTAAAACTAAATGCTAATTAACTAACTCCAAAGTTAAGTTATTCTACCACTTATTAGATTAAGTAAACAATATTAATTATTAATTCATGGAATTGTAAGCCCTAACTTGCAAAGACCTTAACCCAAAATAATAATGAAGTACAAAACTAGAAATAAGTTGAGCCCATCAACACTTAGCTGTAATGATTTGTTTTTATTCATTTAGCCAAACAAAGCAGCATATAAAAGTAGAGCAATGAAAGTAGAGCAAACTTGAAACCCATAGCAACGGAGCAAATGAGAAACGAGAGCAATGAATTTAGCCAACTTGAAGTCCTTGATTTTGGGAATGAAAGAAAACAAAAGGAAAAAGTAAAACTAAAGCCTAATTCTGAAACTAAAATGAACGAAAATTGGAAAAAGCAATTCGATCTGGAAATTGAAGCTACCCTACTTTATGCTAAGCTACTCCTAATCTTAGTTTTCGACCTCCATTTGAAGCTCTGTTTTCGGCCCATTATCCCCCTTGAAGAACTGGTTCATTGCCCCCAAAATAATTGCCCCTTGAATGCTTGAAATCGCTAAATTGATAATGATACTGAAAGGAAACAGTTAGGTAGTATTGATACAATGAATGATGGCGGAGAGAGAAAAACACCACGATCGTTGATGATAGAGGAAGATGAAGGGTTGAAGGAGGGGGAGGGGAGCGAACTACCCTATTTTTAGGCGTGGGGTTTCCTGGGTTTTGGAACCCACGAAGAAGAAGAACGAGAAATAGGGGGGCTGTGAGGGTCACGTGCGGTGCACGTAAGTTTAAATGAGGAGCCTGCCAGGCTGGACTAGGAGTAGAGGGGATCAAACTGGGCCAGGGAAAGGAAAGCATGGGCCAGCCTAGCAAAGTAAATGAGGGGGAGAGCGGACCGGCCCAAGGAAAAGAGAGAAAGAAGAGCCCGATCTGGAAATGGGCCATTGGGTTGTCCTTGGTCTTCTTGTTTTTTTATTGTTTGATCCACAATGCTTCTCCTAAATCCCTTGACACCCAATTTATCTAGCTTTCATTATTCCTACAAAATAAGTAAAAAACATATTAAAATCCTAATTCAATCATTTATTTTAGAGCAAATATTAGATAAGAAAGGGTACAAAATATCATAATTTTTGGATGAACAGAGCTTCAACCTTTGGAAAACGAAAGCTTAGCTAGTGCCTCAATCATGCCTATTACGAATGAGCCACACATTTCAAGCTTGAGCACGAAGAGGTACCCGATTGTGAGTTGCATATTGATGCGTACTGATGCATATTCCCATATGCATCATTTTAATTTAAGGTCAACTTCCAAGAAGAAAAGTGTCAAACAAGAGCGTGCATGGGAACTCTCATATTTTCTCTTATTATGTGAGTTCAAGGACTTTAGACACCATGAAGTAGTCAAGCAAGTGGCGAAAATCTGGATAAAACTCATATTCCTTCCGGAAGAATTGGTGCCCGATTCATCCCTGCGGAAGGTAATTTTTTTTTTGTGCTCATTTTTTGGACTAGCTCAAGTGGACCCACAACTTGAGGGGCCACATGGTTTTGAAGCTTAAGATGTCAGCTTTAAAATAAGCCCAATTTTATTTAATTTAGACGTCATTTGATTGGGCAAAGTAGCACTCAAAGGGAAGTTGTCCTGCTCCAGTCTAGTTCTGATATAGGTGTAATGTTCAAACCATAACTTTTTATCTACTTATCCAAATTGAGGAAATGAGCCCATTCTGGAAACTTGATTTCCAGGGCTTTCCAACAAGCCTAGAATCACCTTATTTGGACGTGTGTGCTGAGAGTTATGCTCAGTTGAAGTGGAGGCTGCTGCAAGGATTAAATGCTGGGCAAATGAAGAGACTTTGGTTACATGACATCATGTGGATGACATTATGCACGACTTGGAGTGTTCTAGATGGATGTCTTCAGCTGATTGGAAGCCTAGAATATTCTTTGTAACCTCCCCCACCCCTTTATGTTGAGTCTTTTCCATTTTCCAAGCCTTTTCAATTTTCTAGTTTTAATTGCTAGGAGTTTTTAAGTCTTTTGGTTATCTTTGTTTAGCCTATAAATAGGTGGGTTATGTAGTTGCATTTGAATTCAGAGTTGTAAGCTTTTCCAAGAGTAGTACAAACACCTTGAGAGTGATTCTCATTTGTGTCCAAAAAAAATCCCTAGTTCTATATCTTGAATTTTAGCAAGTTCAAGTGGTGTTCTAGGTTCTCTTTTCTTTTCCAATTGGAGTGATTCCTTGGTGAAGACGAGAGGATTTGCCCAAGATCAAGTCCTTGAGTGGCTCCACGAAGGATTATCTCAAGTGCAAGGTCTTGTTTATCCTTTGTTCTTTTTTGTTATTATTTTCATTCCATCTCAATCAACCTTCCATTTTCTCTTTACTTTGGTTCAATTCTTATTTGGGTTTATTTGAGTTTGATTTGGTTCACTTACCACCCACATATACATCACGTACGTTTGAAATTTTAACATGTTTATTAATATTGAGGTTGAGAGAAACAATCCCAAATTTTAATGGCCCCTAATTTCCTGAAAAACACTTATCTGTTCAAAAACGTTTGGATTCTGAGCACTATAATATTGTTGAAATCAAAAGGGTGTGTCTATCTTACTTAGGTAATGATCTTTGAGAATTATGCAAGTGAGCACAAAGATTTGAGGACAAATGCTTTTAAGAACTGGTAGTTCGATGCGAAGAAAGAGCCAAAATCACCATATAAAGTTAATTAGGTTCATAATTCACTTGTTAGTGGTGGATTATGTCAAATAATGCTTTTAGCACAAGCTATCCAGAATTTTTTGTTTCATAGGTTAAATTTGAATTGCAATTTGGATGACTAACTGAGCTCCAAAATTAGTCTTTTAGCGATGGTTAGATATCCCCAAATGTCTGTATTTTAATGAGCTATATTACGCCTCTAGATTCCAAGTATATCTCGAGCTCTGAGGCCAAAATCGGACAAGGGTTAGTGCAAGTTAGGATATGCATAACTTTGTTTATGGGGTTAATTGGGTAGTCCCACAAGCGCACGATCGTGTTGTACCAAATCAAGGTCGATCCCACAGAGACTAGATTAATCTATTAGGCTATATTCCCTTAAGATATGCTAAGCGAATCCAAACTTTAGATTCAAAAAAATAAGAAGATAAGGAAATAACTATAACTAATTCAAGTTGAAATAAACATCTAAGATTATGCTCCACCACATGATAAATCATTCAAGTGCATTACACATCGATCAATCTAAGCCAACTCAATTTAAAGGACGATAATCAAAGTATCACCACTCTCTTTAAAGTTATAGTGAAATGCCCATAGTTAATCAATCCCTACTTTCTTGGCTTTCAATCAATCTAGACTCTTTAAGGAAAAGGATTATCACACATGCCCTGTCGAATTGTAAATCATTCTCAAGGATTCACACATTCAAGTTTGATTTTAGGTTTCTAATGCTAAGCTTCACCTTTTTGTACTTCACCCAATATCCAAAATCAAGCAAGAAGATGGGCAATCAAGATACTCACAAATCAAAACCCTAAAATCAGTTGAAACATGAAATCAACATAAATTAAACGATTGAAGTGCAAATACTTAAAGCAAATTCATCAATTGCTTCAAAAATCCCTGATCTGAAAATCTACTATAACATGATTAAATATCTAACTACTCTAAAATGATAAATCTAAAGAGAAAATAGAAGAGAAAAGAGAAGAGTTCGCTCAGCCAAAAGGCGCACTTGAATCTTTCGATTGCAGAACCCGATCCTGCTTCCTTGTGAATCTTCTTCTTCAACTTGCTCTTCCTCACTCTAAAATGAAATCTAAATCTAACTAGATGGTGGAAAGAATGATGGATCCCCCCTTCAAGTAGCTGAGTATGTCTATATATAGTAGCCCCCTTTCATTCTCAGCCACAAAAGCCAAGGAAAATGAACTGGTGCAGCAGTTACAGGCTCACCACGGTCTATAGCAGACACTACGGTCCGACCATGATCTTGGCTGGAACTGATTTTCTGCTCTTGTCTTGCTCCACGGGCGTAGCATCACATGGGTGTCCGTGTGGGAGGTCAAAATACATCCAATGAGGGTTAAATACTGGGTAAAAAGGCCTAAAATCATGTAAAACACATCAAACAATCATATCCAAGTATAAATCGAGAATAGAAGTATAAATCGAAACTTCAAGCACCTAATTCTCCTAAAAAATGTGGCAAAATGGCCCTAAAATGATACATACATTTAACACTTATTAGGATGCCTTAGGGGTTAAGATTTTATGGGAAGTTAGTGAACATCTCCTGCAAATCACCTTTCAAATATTTCCCCCTTGTTCCTCCATTTAGGATAGTGGATGATACCACCAAACAGGTATAAGTGCAATAAAATTCGAACCTTGCATTTGGATGAGTCACTAGCCTAGAACCTTCTCATTTCAATTTACATGTGCTTAAATTGTTCTTTGAATATGATTGACTAGAGTAGATGCTTGAATCCTATGTGTCCACATTAACCCCATAGGTGCTTAATTTCTATTGGCTTATTTTGGTAGCACGGAGAAGGGGGCATTAATTTTGTGGCTATAAATGGCCCTTCTTATATTTACTTAGAGGGTAGACCTGATTTGAGAATTAATGAATGAAAGCTAGAATATGTTTCTCTCCCAAGAAGAAAATTTCTCTTTATTTTAAATACTTGTGTATTTGGTTGTTGATTAAGCCAATCCTATAGATTAATTCTCGGTGCTTTACTTTAGAGAATTAATTAATAGACTGTTAGGGTAATTGTTGGTTTGAGCTTTTATCTTAGTCAAATCCCTTTTTTTAAACTTTTCTCTCATATTCAGAAATCCACAAAAATTTTTATATTTTTCCTTTTCTTATTTATGGCCTAGCTTGGTTCAAGGCCTTATTAATTAATGATTGTTGATGTTTAATCAAACTTGTGATTAATAGCTTTTGTTCTGCTTCAATTTGTGGTTAAGGGCCTTTACATTTGCCTGAATTGGTATCAAAGCTAAAAGTTCCTACTTTTGGTTGATTTCTCTATGAACATTTTCTCCATTCACATTCAAAAATTCATACTTTGATCCTCCTAAAGACCTTCACTTTCCTCTTGTCTTTGCTATTCTTTTAGTGCACAAAGAACCTTAAAGATAGCTCAAGCACAATCCCTAACTCAAACATAACCCTAAACTGCACGAAAGAAGCCTTTGTAAAAAACAACGCATCCAGAGGCGACCATGTCTTATTGTGGCCACACCCACAAACCATGGCGGACTCTTTTTCTTGCCCCTAAACCACCTTCACCTATTTGTCTTCCTATGCTACAGAAGATAATGCCATGCTTGATTTCGAAGATCAAGTGAGAAGGCTGTCAAGTCAAATAGCATAAATAAAAGAGGTTGTGGGAGAACCACTATATTTTTAAGGTAGTTTGGACCTAAACCACTACTTGAAATGGGTTCAAGCCCTTAAGCTTTACCTTAGGGTAAGAGGTTTTTTTGCATGACAAGCCTTTTATGATAAAAGCCTAGAAACCCCAAGGTCTTGTCATTGGTTTAGATGCCATAGGAAGGAAACAACTCCTTATAGCAAGTCTATAATTAAGACTTGGAAATGGCTTAAGTCATATATGGATGTGAGATTCTACTGACATTTACTCTTAAAGAAGAACTCTTCAATGAAAAATCCATTATAGTCCAATAGAAGGTCAAGTTCATAAAGGAAAAGCCTATCTTGCTCTAAGAAAAGAATAACCCTATTTTGATATTTGATCAAACAAGGGATGAGGAAAACATGGCCATGGATGAGGACCCTCCTAAATCTCACATTCAAGTAGAGACCACACTGGTCCCTTACCCTAATGAAGGCATAAGGGTTTAGCTTCATGATTAAATCGAGAAGAACATGGAGAGCTAACTTATAGTTCAACAAGTTGAGGCCATGAAGCTTCAACCCTTAGAAGACAAAAGCTTAGCTAGGCTCTCAATCATGCCTATTACAAATAAGCCACACAATCCAAGCTTTAGCATGATGAGGTAGCCTATTGTGAGTTGGATATTAATGAGTGCATTTGCAATTTTAATGTCTTCGTGAGTATTGAGGTTGAAGGGCTAGAATCTTAAATTTTAATGGCCCCTAGTTTCTTCAAAAACACTTATGTGTTCCAAAAATGTTAGATTCTGAGCACTATAATATTGTTGAGATCAAAAGGGTGCAGTTATCTTACTTTGGTAATGATCTTCGGGAATTATGCAGGTGGCCACAAAGATTTGAGTATAAATCCTTTGAACAAAGGGCATTTTGACGTAGAGAAAGAGCTCAAATCACCATCTCAAGTTAATTAGGTTCATAATTCACTTGTCGGTGGTAGATTATGTCAAATAAAACATTTAGTACAAGCTGTCCAGAATTTTTAGTTTCATAAGTTATTTTTGAACTGCAATTTGGATGACTAGCTGAGCTCCAAGATTAGTGTTTTAGCTGTGGTTGGATATCCTTGGATGTCTGTTTTCCAATAAGCTATGGTACGCCTCCAGATTCCAAGTATATCTCAAGCTGTGAGGTAAAAATCAGACAAGGGTGAGCGCCAGTTAGGATATACATAACCTTGTTCATAGGGTTAATTAAGCCGTCAAGTAGATGCCTGGGTTAAAGATTTCATGAAAAGTTATTGGACATCTGTTGGAAATCTCATTTTGAATATCTTCCACTTGTTCTTGCATATGGGATGGTGGATGATACCATGAAATAAGTATAAGTGCAGCAAAATTCTAACCTTGCATTTGGACCATTGGTCACTAACCCAAAACCTATTAATTTCAATTTTGTATGCATAAATTGTTCTTTGAATATGTTTGGCTAGAGTAGATGCTTGAATCCTATTTACCCACATTAACGCCATAGGCACTTAGTTTCTATTGGCTTATTTTGAAAGCTTAGGAAAGGGGGCATTAATTTTCTAGCTATAAATTACCTTCTTGTATTCACTTAGAGGCTAGACCTAATTTGAGAATTAATGAATAAAAGCTAAAATGATTTTCCACCCATGAAGAAAATCTCACTTTTTATTTTAAATACTTGTACATTTGGATGGTGATTGAGTCAACCCTTTAGATAAATTCTTGGTGCTTTACCTTCGAGAATTAGCCGGTGGATTGTTGGGCTAAGTGGTGGCTTGAGCCTTTATGTTAGTTATATACCCTTTTTTTAGCTTTTCTTCTACGTTCAAAAATCCACAAAAATTTTCTTATTTTTCCCTTTGTTATTCAAAGCTTAACTTGGTTCAAGGCCTTAGTAATTGATGGTTATTAAAGTTTAATCAGATTTGTGACTAAGATCTTTCGTTCTACTTCAATTTGTCTTTAATGGCCTTCCCATTTACTTCAATTGGTATCAGAACCGAAAGGCCCTACTTTTTGGTGATTTTTTTATGAGAACCTTTTCCATTCACAATCAAAAATTCATACTTTGATCCTCCCCAAAACATTCACTTAGTTCTTGTCTTGATTATGCTTTTAAGCACAAAGAACCTTAAATGTCACCCAAGCACAACCCCAAACCCCACAAAAGAAGCCGTCATAAGAACCATGCATCATAGTCAATCTGAGCCAACCTTGATCGATCTGTGGCCGACCCTATAGACCATAGTAGAGCCATTTTCTTTCCCCTAAACCATCTTCACCTTTTGGTCTTCCTAACCATGGAAGATAAATCCATACTTGACCTTTAAGATCGAGTGAGAAGGCTCATAAGTCAAATAGCACAAATGGAAGAAGCTGTGAGAGAACCGCCTGGTTTTAAATGTAGTTCAAACCCAAACCATTACTTAAAATGGGTTTAAGCCCTTAAGGTTTACCTTATGGTAAGAGGTTGGTTAGACACAGAGAGTTTTATGATAGCCACCCAAAAACTCCAAATCATTACCACTATTGGGTTAGATGCCTTAGTGGGGAAGAGCTCTTGATGACAAGCCCAGAATCAGGACTTAGAAATGGTTTAAGTCATATATGCATGTGAGATTCTGCTGAGATTTACTCTTTGAAGAACTCTTGGAAGAAAAAGTCATTACAATCCACAAGAAGATTGAGGTTGTAGAGGGAAAGCCTATTTTAGCCCAAGAAGTGAATGTGCTTGTTTTGAGTTTTGATCAAACAAGGCAAGAGGAAAACTTGGTCGTGGATGATGCTCTCCCAAAGATCCCATTCAAGTGGATGTCATACTTATTCCTCACCTTAAAGAAGCCATAGAAATTTAACTTCATGATTAAATTGTTGAGAAAATGGAGGTCCAAGTTAAAGTTCAACAAGTTGGGGCTATGGCAATTATACCATTGGAAGAGAAAAGTTTACCTAGCCCCTTAGTCATACCTGCTGCAAATGAGCCATAACAATCTAAATATGATCATGAAGAGGTACCCCATTGTGATTTGGATATTGATGAGTACATTTGAAAAGTTTATGAGTATCAGGGTTAATGGGTAAGAGTATCAAACTTTAATAAGCCTAATTTCTTTAAAAGCATTTATGTGTTCAGAAAAGATGAGATTCTGAGCACTATGATATTGTTGAGATCGAAAGGGTGCATCTATCTTGCTTGGGTAATGATAATTGGTTATTATTCAGGTGGTCACAAGGATTTGAGGACAAATCATTTTGTGGAAGGAGAGTTCCATGTGGAGAAAGATTCTAAATCATCTTCTCAAATCTTTAGTTTATTCACTTGTTTTTAGCATATTATGTCAAATAAAACTTTTAGCACATGATGTCCAAAATTTTAACTTCATAAGTTAACTTTAGGCTGCTATTTGGATGATCAATTGAGCTCTAAAATTAGTGTTTTGGTTGCCGTTGGATAGCCCCAAATGTCTCTTTTCCAACAAGCTATGATACACCTCTAGATTTTAGGTATATATCAAAGTATGAGGCAAAAATCAAACAAGGGTCAGTACAAGTTAGGATATGCATGACTTTGTTCATAGGGCTAATTGACATCAAATGGATGCCTGAGCGGTTAAGATTTTATGACAAGTTAGTGGACATCTCCACTAAATTCCCTTTTAAATATCTTCCCCTTGTTCCCCCATTTTGGATGGTGGATGATACCAACTTATACAAAATTCCAACATTGTATTTGAATAACTAAATCATTAGCCTAGAATCTTAACTTCAATTTTCATGTGCATAAATTGTTATTTGAATATGATCAGCTTGAGTAGATGCTTGAATCCTATTGGTCCACATTAACCTTATATGCGCTTAATTTCTATTGGCTTTATTTTGTAGCTTGGAAAGGGGGGCATTAATTTCGTGGTTATAAATTACCCTCATTGTGTTCACTTCAAGGATAGACTTTATTTAAGAATTAATGAATGAAACCGAGAATGCTTTTTCTCCTACAAAGAAAATATCTCTTTGTATTTTAAATACTTGTGTATTTGGACGGAGATTAAGTCAATCTTTTAGCTTAATTCGTGGTGTTCTACTTTAGAGAATCAATTGGTGGGCTATTAGGCAAAGTGGTGGCTTGAGCATTTATCTTAGCGATATCCCTTTTTATTAGCTTTTCTCCCATATTCAAAAATTCAACAAACTTTCCTTATTTTCCTTTTATTATTCAAGGCCTAGCCTAGTTCAAGGCCTTATTAATTGATGGATTGTTAAAGTTTAATCATGCTTGTGATTAAGAGCTATCATTCAACTTTGATTTGTGATGAATTGTCTTCCCATTTGCTTCAATTGGTATCATAGTTGAAATATCCTACTTTTGGTTGCTTTCTCTATGAAAACCTTTTACATTCCCATTCAAAAATTCATACTTTGATCCTCCTGAAAACCCTCACTTTCTTCGTTTCTTGCTTATAGATTTATCCCACAAAGAACCTTAAAAATAGCACAAACACAATCCATAACCCAAATACAACCCTAAACTCCACAAAAGAAGCCTTCACAAAAACCACACAACACATTCAACCACGGCCAACCACGACCTACCCAAGGTCACCCCCCATGGACTGTGGCAGACCCTTTTTCATTCCCCTAAATTGCCTTCACCTTTTTTCCATCCTATACCACAGAAGATAAAGCCATACTTGATCTTTAAGATCAAGTGAGAAGGTTCTCAAGTCGAACAGCACAAATGAAAGAGTTTATGAGAGAACGACCTTGTTTTAAAGGTAGTTTGGACTCAAACTACTACTTAAAATGGGTCCAAGC
Organism: Carnegiea gigantea; assembly: GCA_029747015.1. Lineage (NCBI taxonomy): Eukaryota > Viridiplantae > Streptophyta > Magnoliopsida > Caryophyllales > Cactaceae > Carnegiea > Carnegiea gigantea. Next base: position 56,201 of record JAKOGI010001237.1, read on the forward strand.
CGTTAAGATATATCTTAGGGCAAGAGGTTGTTTGGATGAAGAGTGTTTCATTATAGCCATCGAAAACTCCAAAATAGTGTCATTTATTGGTTTAGGTGCAGACCTCTTGATGGCAAGCCTGGAATCAAGACTTGGAAGTGACTTAAGTCATGTATGGATGTGTATTTCTACTAAGATTTAGTCTTTAAAGAAGAACTCTTGAAAGAAAAAGCCATCATTGCCCAAGAGAAAAGATTAAGCTTTTAGAGAGGAAGTATATTTTGGTTCAAGAGGAGAATAAGCCTATTTTGGGTTTTGATCAAGCAAAGGATAAGGAAGACTTGATTGTAGATGATAAGACCTATTAATGGCCCCTAGTTTCTTTAAAAATATCATAGTCTAAGGGAAAAGATCAAGGTTTTAGAAGGGAAGTCTATTTTGATCCAAAAGGAGAATAAACCTATTTTGGGTTTTGATCAAGCAAAGGATGAGGAAGACTTGGTCACGAATGACAACACATTTTAATGGCCCCTAATTTCTTTAAAAACACTTGTGTGTTTGGAAAGGGTAGGATTCTTAGCACCATGGCATCGTTGATATCAAAAGCGTGAATCTATCTTGCTTGAGTAATGATCATTGAGAATTACGCTAGTGACCCTAAGGATTTAAGGACAAATCCTTTTAATGAAGGGGAATTTGATGCAGAGCAAGAGCAAAAATCATCTTCTCAAGTTAGTTATGTTCATAATTCACTTGTTGGTGGTGGATTATGTCAAATAAAGCTTTTAGCATGAGCTATCCAGAATTTTTTATTTCACAAGTTAAATTTGAACTGCTATTTGGATGTCAAAGTAATCTCTAAAATTGTCATTTTAATGATGTTTGGATAGCCCCATATGTCTATTTTCAAACAAGCTATGATACGACTCTAGATTCTAAGTATATCTCAAGTTATGAGGCAAAAACTAGACAAGGGTTGGTGTAGGTTAGGACATGCATGACGTTGTTCATGAGGTTAATTGGCCATCAAATGAATGATTAAGGGGTTAAGATTTTGTGCGATGTTTGTGGACATCTCCAAAGATCCCCCTTTAAATATCTTCCCCAAGTTCCTCTGTTTGGGATGGTGGATGATACTACCAATTGATTAGATGTGCTGCACAATTTTAACCGTGTATTTCATCACTAGCCTAAAAGCTTCTGGTTTCAATTTTCATATGCATAAACTGTCATTTGAATGTGAATGGCTAGAGTAGATACTTAAATCTTTTTTGTTCACAATAACCCATATGTGCTTAATTTCTATATGCCTATTTTTGTAGCTTGGGGAATGGGGCACTAATTTTTTTTGCTATAAGTTGCCTTCCTTGTATTCACTTAGAGAATATACTTGATTTGAGAATTAATGAATGGAAGGTAGAAAGTTTTTCTCTCCCACGAGGAAAATCTCTCTCTTCATTTCAAATACTTATGCATTTGGATAGTGATTTAGTCAATCCTTTGGATTAATTCTTATTGCCTTGTTTTATAGAATTAATTGGTGGATTGTTCGGCTAGGTAGTAGCTTGAGCCTTTATCTTAGTAATAACCTTTTTTATTAGATTTTCTTCTATATTCAAAAGCCACAAAATTTTCCTCATTTTTCCTGTTGTTATTCAAGGCCTAGCTTGGTTTGTGGTCTTGTTAATTGATGTATGTTGGTGTTTAATTACCTTCGTGATTAAGAGCTTCTATTTTCTTCAATTTGTCATTAAGAACCTTCCCATTTGTTGTAGATGTTAGCCATCAAGTGATCATAAACACTATTCTTGCATGTAATGCCAAAGGGGCATAGATTGTTCAGAGTGTCGATGCAAAGATGGTGCTCCACATTTCCTCTTCTCTATTCTTCACTATAAACCTCTTCCACATGGTCCCAAATGGCAGAATTGGTAACATTATCCTTTAAGGGCTAGGACAAACGAGAGGTATATGCTGGTGGTCCGATTGGACTTCCTATCGGTATGGTTGTGAGTAATTCATATACATAAATAGTTTGAGGATGGGAAAGAGGTTTGAGAAAGGGTTTTAAGAGCTTGAAAAGAAGATTAAAAAAGGAACAAATAGAAACTCTTTTAAGAATCTTGAAAAGGCTTAAGAAATTTCTTTTAAAAACTAAACTCGAAAAGGCTAAATCTATAGCAAAAATTAGGACAAAGTGCAACATTAGATTGGAAGGGAAAACCTTAAGAGATGCAAAGTCAAATCATGAAATCTCCAAAAAATTATAGCAGCCATCATTACAAGGGCAGGGAGCTAGAAAGATGACGAAAAGATACTCATTTAAGATAGTTCAGCTGACTTGAGTAGATGCTAAAAAATTTCTCATGGAAAGGGAAACAAAATTAGCCACAGATTTGGTTATTTAAAATTTGATCAGAGAAAATTTCCCATATAACTAAATAAAAATCTATTAGAGAATGACTTGGCTAAGCCTCCTTAAGAAAGAGACTAGATCATAAAAGGGTATGGAAAAATAACCCTAAGAAACATCTTAAGGTTTGGATAGTTGATAGCTTAGGAGAGGAGGATAAGCCCAGCAACTAAGACATGCTTTATGAAAATCTAACATCGTGCAAGAGGCAAAAGTTTCGGTAGATAAAAGTTCTAAGAGAAATTAGGTCAAGGTCCAAGAAAAGCCTTAATGAATGCCATATTTGTATAGGATTTCATGAGTGTTTGACAGTCATTTTAGGGGATCAATATGCTTAATTGTATGATTTGTGCCCCTCTTTCTACTATTATGCTTGCTTTCACTTGTTTGAGAAGTGTTTGTAGATTTGATCTTGTGACCCAAAGCATGATGGTACAATGAAGATTTTGAGGCCTTATAGATGAAAGAAGATAGTAAAAAGGCCCAAGGACACCCAATACGAACAAACTGTGGCCAGTGCCACGGTCCATGGTGAGCTCTGTTCCCCCTGGGCTGCTGGATATCTTTGCGGCTTTTTGAGTTTCAAGCATTTTATACATTTGCGGACTTGGTTTTAATGATAAAAGCTCATTTTTACTGCTTTCTTTGCGTTCCTATTCCATTCCACTCTTCAACATTCATTATCTAGATTAGGATTTAGATTTAGATTAGAGTAAGAGAGAGCGAATCAGAAGTGGAGATTTACAAGGATTCCAACCTGGGTTTGCAACGATGGCTCAAGTGCGATCTTCACTGAGAAATTCTCTTCCCTTCTCTTCTCATTTCTCATTAAGGATTTATATTTTGTAATTTAGATTACCATTTGGTTTTTTGATCTTGAGTTTATGTAAGTACTAATTAATTTCTGGATGTTGTGTTGATATCTTTTGGCACTTTGCAATTTGTTGGATTATTTTATCAAATCTTAGATGTTTATTGTCTTCTGAGAAATTTGATCACTTTCTTGTAAGTTTTTGGTATTGAGTGAAGAACTGAAAGGTGAAATTCAAAATTGGAACCCTAGGATTTGACTTGATTATGTGGAGTCCTAAGAAATTCACACCAATTAGGAAACCATGAATTTATAATCGCATGCTTAATGAACCTAAACATATCAAGAGCCTTTGAGAAATGGTAATTGGCTAGATTAAGGTATTTCACGTCACCTTGAAAGAGGGCTGTGATACTTCGATTGTCAGTTTTAAAATAACCAATTAAGGAAGAAATCCTTGATTGCATGAATTGAGGGATTGCTTGTTTTGTATAAGTTGTTGATTTTTTTATCCATTAGATTAGATAGTACATTAGTTCAACTTCTATCTCAAGTTTTAATTTGTTTAGCTTATCTTGAGGAAACAAAGCTTGGTAGTTAACCTAGTCTCTGTGAGATCGACCTTGATTTCCTACAAGGTCACTGTGCACTTGGGGCCCTTTCAAGGCTAGTGAAGAGATTAACTAAATCAGATAAGCCACTAATGAATGTTATATTTGCTTGGATTATTTGGGTCTTTATGAGTCATTTTAGGGGATTACTGTACTTAATTGTATGATTTACACCCGTAATTTCACTGTTACACTTGGGTTCACTTCTTTTGAGAGCTTTTACAGATTTTGACTTTGTGAGCCTAAGAAATGTTAGTAGAAGAATAATTTTGAGGCCTTATAGATCAAAGAGGGAAGTAAAAGAGGCCGAAAGACACCCAACACAAACATACCGTGGTCAGTGCCATAGTCTAGGTCATACAAGCAAGAAGCAGCAAAAGAATCAATTGAAGAACAAGCCAACTAGTAAGCACCACGGCCTAGCCATAGTGGGTACTATGGTTCGTAGTGTTCCCCACAGTCAGATTGTAGTGACCCTCCTACCCTAAGGTGCCTTGTTGTCTTCGCAATCGTTCGACGCCCAGAATGTTTTTATGTTTCGTTGGAGCATTTTTGTGATAAAAGGCCTGTTTTCAACCTCGTTTTTACATCAATTCCATTTGCCATAGCCCACCATCTAGTTAGAATTTGGATTCAGAATAGAGTAACAGAGAGCAAATTGAAGTAGAGATTTTATAAGGATTCTAACTTTTGTTTATAATGACGGCTCAAGCATGTTCTTGGCTGAGCAATTTTCTTCCCTTCTCTTCCCTTTTCTCATTTTATGATTTAGTTTTTGTAATTTGGATTAGCTTTTGTTGTTTTGATCTTGGATTTATGCAAGTATAGTTAATTTCTCGATCTTGTGTTGAATCTTTTGGTGCTTTGGAATTTATTGGATTGTTTTATCAAATCCTAGAAGTTTATTAACTTGTGAGAAACTTGACCACTTTCTTACATGTATTAGATATCATATGAAGTACTAAAAGGTGAAATCTGATATCGGAACCCTAAGATTTGACTTCATTCTGTGGAGTCTTAAGAAAGTCATGCCAATTAAGAAACCATGAATTTGATAATGGCATGCTTACTGAACTTAAACAAATCCAAAGCTCTTGAGAAATAGTAATTGATTTGATTTAGACATTTCACTTCACCTTGAAAGAGGATTATGATACATCGATTGCCAATTTCAAAACAACCAATTAGGGAAGAAGTGCTTGATTGATACATAGATTGAGAGATTGCTAGTTTTGTTTCATTCCTTGATTATTTAACCATTAGATTAGATAGTAGAATAGTTTAATTCTAATCTCAATTTTGACTCGCTTAGCATATCTTGAGGGAACAAAGCTTAGTAGATTAATCTAGTCCTTGTAAAAGATGACCTTCATCTACTACAACGCCAACGTGCACTAGCGGCCCTATCAAGTTTTTGGCAACATTGTTAGGGCTAGTGCCAATTTTTGTATTTTTTCGATAGGTTTGACTAAGCATCTTGCTTTTCTTCTTAAAAAATTTAAAAAATTCCAAAAAGCGCATTTTTTCATTTCCCCAATTTGAGCATGAATTATTTTGGGGATATTTTAAGCATTTACATGCTTTTCTTATTCAATGTGATTATTGTATAGGTAAATGGGAAATTTTATACATTGTCGAGAAGGGTGTTAATAGTGAATTCCATGCTCTTTCAAAGTACTAGTGTTTTCACGTTAAAAGTCTTGATGAGGCGTGCTATTTGTTTGAGTGGATTACTTGAGATTTGTTCGAATTTGAGAATGGTAGTTCTATTTATGGATATTCTTCCGCTGATCCTTGTGTATTCTATGCTAGATCTCAATGTGCCCTTTTTGGTGTAACATGTATAATTTTTCTGACCATGGTATTAATTCATGTCCTTATCATGCATGTAATCCACAATCTAACCTTACATCACCTAAGGAGAATACTGATATTGTCCTCACCTTACATATTTCAACATTTCCTTTAGCTAGCTCAAGGCAGGTGAGCCTTTTGGGGTAGTGGCTGTGTTCAATGTTATAGATACATGTTTTAAGTCAGAAGATACATTAAATGAGGTGCATGATTTAGCTAAGACTCCTTTGGAGGGGTCATGTGATGTGTTTATAGATGAGGATTTTCCTAGCCTTGGTTTTGATGATGGTGTTCTCCGTAATACCTTTGATCATTCACATGCTTCCCCTCTTTGTTCACTACCTTCTCCATCCCTAGAGTATTACATTGGTGCGCCCATTTATAATCCTATGATTTGTGATGCTATTATAGATTTTGGCTATGAGCACAACATTTTTAATATGCTTGTAAAAGTGTTGATGATTATATCTCCTTAAGTAACTTTAGAGGGTATGATCCCTCCATTAACCCTTGTTGTGTATGTCTAGAGGACTTGCCAAGGAAAATCATGTGTACTACATTCTCTAATCCTTCCTATGATTTTTCTAAGACCTTTGATAAGGTTAAGAGGCCTCATTGTCTTTGGTGTGATTTTAGTTATTGCCTCTTACCTTGTGTTTCCTAAATTGTGGTCTTAGGAGTTTGATGAGCTCTTACGTATTTTGAAGACGTCTAATTTGACGGGCCATGTCTTGAGTTCGAAATGGAGTGGATGATGCTCAATGTGGCCCAGTTATTAGGAAGCCTCAGCTTGGGTGCACCCAACACCTAACCTGTGAGATCATTATGCTTTATTCCCTTTCCCTTCTCTTACTTTATTTACTTTGAATAATAATGCTTTATCTAAGCATAAGGGATGGTTCATGTCTTCTGTTTTGGTTTTTAGTTTGCATACTTGTTAGCGCATATAGTTTTAGGTTTCCATTCATTTGCACTAGTGTGTTGAATTTAGTTGCATTTAGGTTTGCATATCGAATTCCATATAGGGATGGTGTGGATTGGATTGAGATGCCTCCAATGATGCTTTGCTAGGCATAATGGTCTTCACGAGCTTAAGTAACGTTTGATGTATAATCCCTTTTGGTGCTAAAATTTGTGAAGATTTTGTAAATATTTCATGTTTTGACCCCTTCTCTTGATTGATGACTATATTAACCACGTGAAGTCCTTAATACTACGTTGGTACATGTGCTTTGTTTTATGAGCTAGGTGAGACTGTAGTAGATATCTTATGAGATTTTGAACCTTATGGGGACTACTTATTCATATTTTGTCTCGTGATCTTTCATGTGTGTGACTCTTCCAAGTTGCATCTCTAAAACCTTCTAGATTATTTTTCAAAGCCATATTAGCATTTGCATAGTCGATGATGTGGTAGAGCCATTCTTTCTTTCTTTGGTCATTTTAGCCACATAGTCAAATAGCCTACTTTGAGTTGTATGTTAATCTCCTTTACTAACCCTTTTGAGTTATGATCCTTTTTTTTTTTTTCGGTTGTGATCCCTTCATGTATAACCTTGGCCATACACATATTCATATCCTTAAGCTAAGCCTTAGGAGCATCACTTCATGTATGTAGTGGGTAATTTTTGGGGCGTTTAAGGTAGCTTCAGTATTGTTATTTGTTGAAGGGTTGATGACATTAAACATTTACCTTTTTTGATTTATGCGCCCCTCTTATTTCATTCATTTATATATAAATTTTGTTATGAGTTGGCAGTCCGTGATCTCATGACTGTCAATAGTAGAAATTTTTATTTCACTTTAAAAAAAAAGAAAAAAAACCATGAAGAAAATAAGGGAATAAAAAGAGATAAAAGCAAAAAAAGAAAAAAAACATATGTAAATAAGTTATTAGTATTGGATATGTACCTGGCTTGTGTTCCTTCGTTGTTAATTCATTTTCTCCTTAATTCGTCGGATATGTTAATTGAGTGTTTGGGGTTGGTAGAGTTGGTGAACTCCATGGTTATGTGGTGGTTTGTTGGTTGCACCCTGGTCACTTGACTAAATAACTCCACATTACCCAAATTCATTAGTCCATATCCTTCGCTTAACCCTTTAGCCCATGTTACAACCCATATGAAGCCCTCTTGAATATCATATGCATGTTGGATCTTAATGATGAAGAAATTTTGTGTCTAGGCAAGCCTATGGTAATTTGCCTTTTTGGAATGAGTCTTAGGGGAACCCATGCTATATTTCAAACACATGAGTGGAAGCTATCTTTGTTACCCCAAAGTGTGGTTCTACCGATTCATTCAGCTGCTCATGTCCATGTGCTTGCATGATGTGCTTTGTGATTCTTTGGCAGTCATCAAGTTTAACGTAGATCTTATGGGTGTATGCTTCTTTAAAAACATTACCCTTCTCCTGATTTTAAAATTTCTAGAGCACTATCCAGGATTGCCATCGACTGATATTCTTGCTTGTGATATGTTGCGAGTTGCCTAGCCTGAGAAGGATGTTGTGTTTTTCAATCCTAGATGTATCTTCCTTTATTAGTTTTATCTAGTTTTTGCTTGAGGACAACCGAAGGTTTAAGCATCGAGGGGTGATGAACATTATATTTGTACGGATTATTTAAGTGTTTTGGGAGTCATTTTACAGGACTAGATTACTTAATTCTATGATTTATGCCCCTAGTACTGTTATGCTTGGTTTCACTTATTTTGAGAGCTTTGCCTATTTTGACTTCATTAGCCCAAGATTTGTGAGTAGAAGGATGAATTTAAGGCCTTGTGGATCAAAGAAGTAAGTGAAAGAGGCACAAAGACACCTAACAAGGACATGCCGTGGTCAGTGCCACGGTCCATGGATTATTAGACCATTATGAGCCTCCTTCCTTGAGTCGCCTTGTTTTCTTCACGGCGGTTTGACTTTCAGGCAGTTTTTATATGTAACTGGAGCATTTTCACGATTAAAGGCCTGTTTACAGCCTCATTTTGTCATCTATTCTATTTCACCATAATCCACCATCTAGTTAGTATTTAGATTTAGATTGGGATAAGCGAGAGTGAATTGAAGTAGAGATATTGCAAGTATTCTAACCCCAGTTTGCAATGACGATTCAAGCGCACTCTTAGCTGAGCAATTCTATTCCCTTTTCTTCTCTTTTCTCATGTTAGGATGTATGTTTTGTAATTTAGATTAGCTTTTGTTTCTTTGACCTTGGACTTATGCAAGTTCTAGTTAATTTCTCGATCTTATGGTCTTTTGCTACTTTCAAATTTGTGGAGCTGTTTGTTCAAATCCTAGAAGTTTGTTGAGATGTGAGGAACTAGATTACTTGCTTGCGTGCATTAGGTATTGGATCAAGTACTAGAAACTAAAATATGATATCGGAACCCTAGGATTTGAATTGACTGTATTAAATCATGAGAAAGTGGAACCAATTGAGAAACCGCGAATTTCATAATCATATACTTAATGAACCTAAACAAATCAAAAGCCCTTAAGAAAGGGAAATTGGTTAGATTTAGGCATTTTACTTTATCTTGAAAAAGGGTTGTGATACTTAGATTGCCAGTTTTAAAAATACCAATTGAGAAAGAAGTGCTTGATTGATACATGGATTGAGATATTACTAGTTTTGTTTAATTTCTTTGTTAAATATCCATTAGATTAGAGAGTATATTAATTTAATCTCAATCTCAAATTTTGATCCACTTAGCCGATCTTGAGGCAATAAAGCCTGGTAGATTGACCTAGCCTTTGTGAGAGATTACCTTGATTTGCTCAAATTTCATCGTACCCTTGTGGCACCGTCACCCACTAGGATTGAGCATTAGGTGAAAGCCCAAGTAAAAAACGTTTGTAGAACCTAGTCCACTGAAGCCTTGATTATATAGATGTGTGACTTATAAAAGAGGTAAAGTTATAGCCAAGATCGCCTAAATAAACATGGGAACAGTAAAGAGTTTTGAGTCTGAATAAATTCAGAACATAATCTATATCTAAAAAGACATGAAATCATAGTTAAATACCTCTAAAATAAGCATACTATGGCCGTAAATAAGTAAGTCAGGGCAAAACTAAAGAGTTAGGTCAATTAGACTTTGATAGGAAATTTGGAGTTTATTTCATAATTCCTTCCTTAATTCTCCAAACTTAAGTTTCGAAGGCTCTTGAAGAGGAGGAACACCTTATTCCAAGAATTATAATTCAGAAAATCGTTTGATGGTAGGGCAAGTTCTTCAAGGTTCCCAGTAAAGTCCGAAAATGGGTTATACTCCTTAATATAGTAAGCTAAAATATACTACGTTGGTCCCAACCTAAAAAGTATTGCTGAGATGTCACCATTGATATTTTCCATATGTTATTTAGATGTGGTTTGGTTATGTTGAAATATCGAGCATCTGACACAAATGTCATCTTAGCATTGATAATTTTCTAAAGAATGTAGAATATTGTTTGTCCATAATGAAAGATTGATTATTGCATCATGTGTACAGTACACTACATATACTAAGGGAAAAGTAAAATGTTAAAACAAGATGACAGTTTTCTGAATACTATTTCGAAGTTTCGATTCGATCAAATGCTCGGGAGACTTAGTAGTTTCTAATTAAAGTTCAAATTACTCTTTTGATGCCTCCCTAACTTGAATCTCCCTTAGGTTAGCTCCAAAATATGCTCTCATATTGTTCATTGTGTTGCTTCGTGGCAACTATGTTCGCTTACAAATGCAAGCACTAGTGAAGCTATGAACGTGGTAGCCTCTGTTGATGAAGAAGTATCATAATTGGTCTTAACAAAACTGGTTGGAGTTTTTCCACTACCAACATCGAAGCTATCATTAGTCACTGTTAAAGCACTTGCAATGGGTCATCTAATTTTAAATCACAAGAAGTGACCTACATCTAAATCTCTTCGAACCCAGTAAAAGTTAGAACCGCACTAGGAGTTGTTCTTATTACAAGTGGGGGCCTACTCGATCCACATCATCCCATTATTTAATTTTTTCTCTCTTCCCCTCACATCTGCATTGTATAGATTGCTACCTTGGATTATCAAAAAAATATTTATTGTTCTTTTTTTGTTCACAGTGGCAACAAAGGATAAAATAATACATTTGCACTAAGGGAAAGGAAATCAAACTTGTGGCCTAATATATCAAGTGTCTCAGCCTTAACCACTAGGCTAAGACCTCCTTGACAAATAAAATATTTAGACCCAATTAGAAGAAAAAGAAGAACCAAAATAGAGTTAATAAAAAATAAGTCTTGTAGTCTGGATCTTTAAGAATATCTAGTTTGCGATCTAATGGAATGAAACATGCACTGGCAAGGAAAGGGGGATTATACTTGGGCCATGCTACTTCGTCTATCTCATCTATCCATGCACGTCCCTCAATCCACCCTTTGTATCATGAACATTTTGGTTATTGTGGATGTTTTTCTTATAAGCTGAATAATTTGGGCTATGTGCACATTCAACCTTACTCTATCCTCATAACGGAATATAGTCATAATGAGCTCGTTTTATGAATTATATGGTTCATTTCTTTTGAGACAAATGAATTTGAACGTTTACACAATGAAAAGAGGCAAAGAAAAGGAAGAATGATGAAGCATAAAGTAGAAAATGGTGCAATTAGAAAAACATATGGGGAGCAAAAGTAAAGCGCGACAAAGCAAGATCAGAGGGTTTGATTTCTTCTGATTTAGAGTGTTTATTAGAGAGAGATTACATCAGTATAGTGCCAGAGGCATGTCAGCTATCCTAGTTGATTCATATTAGAGTATCCCCAAGTAACATCTCTGATTTCAAGTTTCCATTAAAGACACATCTTTAGTTTGATCATTCCTTCTCACCATTTTTAAATGGCCACAGTATGAAAGTATGAATTATCATTATGCTCATATGACCTGATGTTTGAAAGTGTATGCTTTATTATAACATATTAACCATTTAGGAATGCAAGCTATCTCATTTGAGTGGGTCACCTTCAATAAGAAATTCTCAATAAATGTTATGTGAGCATTGTTTATCATGTCAAAAGGGACTATTCACGTGTATTGATTGCAAAATGTAATTAGATAAGCATGCCAAACTTTGCTTGCTTAATTTAATTTTGTACGATTGTATATCGAAAAAGTGTGTCCATTTACGCTTAATAATGATTATGACATTTAATGTGCTAATGTATGATCTTGTCAATTCGTATGCTAATCTAAACATTTTATTATTAAATCTTCTTATAACTGATAATTGCATGTTGACTTGTGTTTAGAGAAGGGTACTATAAGTTGATTTTGATTGGTTGTATTCATATGACTCTATGAATGTTTCTTATAAAATAATTTATACGAATGGGTCATTAAATCTTATACATGATTGTTATTCACATTGATGATCTATTAACCCCACATGATAGTTGACATGTATGGATGCTACATTAAGGGGAGATAAGCACAATCTTCACACCATGCTTTATTTGTTGTATGTTTGATCTCTACCGCTTTTTAATGATAACAAAGGGAGAGAAAAAACATGAATGCAAAAAGGAAGAAAAATGTGATGATCATAAATGCATTGTTTATTGATTGTTTGTCACCATCAAAAGGGGAAGATTGTTAAGTCTACTTAAGAAAACACTGATTTTAACGATGACAAACCAATTGAGAGTTATAATGGTCACATGCAATATAAGTGATGACATATAAGATGTAAGCTGAGCCTACATTATAAACTTGTACTTATTTACGATATTGCATGATTGCTAGGGTTCCTAAGTGACATTAGATTAGTCTTACATTATGATGGAAGTTATCTAATCCTGATCATAGTCTATTAGAGTCTTGAAACTGACATTTCTTAGATATACTTATGAGATTGCTTAATCAGCTAAGTAATTGTTTAAGTGTTTAATCTCATATAAAAGATATTCTTGATCATATTTATTGAATGGTAAAGGGAAAACAAAACTATATATAAGATGATTCCCTTATGTGGCCTTAATTGAGTTGTTAGTTCATTTGAATTAAGAATTTGTCATGTGAGTCATTGAACTTATTAATGTAATCAATGTGCTTGTGACTGAAATACTTGTTATGATTCACATAAAAGTTTGTTGAGTTGGAAATGTATAAAGGAAGCAGTTATTTAAGAGCTCTCACACATCGAAGCGGTGAGGTTCCGAATTGCAAAATAAATAAGAAGTTACCACTTGATTGATTTAATTGAGGATCATATGGGCAACAAGAAAGGATCAAATGTGCAGAGATACAAAACCATAGACAACTATTAGAAACCCTAGCGAGGATTATGCCCATGATACTCATAGTTAAGATTAATGCTCTGCCCAGCCAACTATTATCCCATATTGAGATTGAACACAATAGCATGAAGAAGATTATGGCACATCCAAGAACCTGGATGGGTGAAGGTTATACATATATAAAGGAAGGAAACAATCGACAAAATGAATACATTTACATATCGATGAGTTGAAGTCAAAAGAAAAAGGGAAGAATCAAGTTCACTTTGAAGAGAATGTTACAGTCAAATTAGAGTTGTAAATCATCTAACTTGAAAGATTTAAGACCCTTTAAAGTCAACAAGATTTCAAATCGTCAAAGTCTGAACTTTGCAAAGAAGTATTTAACGACCACATGAAGAAAATTCTTTTGATTTTTATTTTTGCTTGCTGATGAATGTGCTTAACTTGGAAAAACCAACATTGTCAAGATAACAATTTTAGATAAAATATATTTGAATTCAAAATAAAGAAGCCATTATAAAAGCAGCAAATAACCATGACAAATGATAAACTATCATTATCATCGATCACTATTATCGCAAGGTACCCCTATACTTGTAGAAAAAGAATAGAAATGGCTAACTACAAGAAAGCAATTGACTTAGAATTTGTACACCTGAAAAGAAGTTCACATGTGATTTAAAATTCCCAACCCAATGAGGAAAAAGCAAATGTCGACAGCGATGGTCAGAGATGTTAACAAAGCCTTGTAATACAAGATCTGAAGCATAAAGCAGCATTGACTTTATCCTTAGGGATAATATCCTTCACCGATTGTCATGTGGAGCCAAATTATATATAAATACAAGACCAAGGTAGAAAGGAAGGTTCAAACACCCCTTGCTATTTACTTCTATTCTTCTTTTGTGTGTAATTCCCATTATTCGAGAGTTGTATTTCACTCATATCATTGCAATACTCTTGTAATACTAGATATGGTAGAGATTTGAGAGGTTTTTTTTGTAATCAATTGTGAACAACAAGTATGTTGTCAACCTTGGACTGGATGCACTCAAGCCTAGAGATGTCTAAGAATGAGTAAGCATTTTGGATAAGATTGTAATGGAGCTAGTGAGAACTCATATCGAGTTTATTATGAAGCTTGGAAACCCTACCATATCACCATAGAACCAATGATGACTAAATAATTGTTGTCCTCCAAAGATTTAGAGAACTCAAATAGAAGAATTTCTTAGGTCGCTCTGAGAAAACCCTAACTATTGGCAAGAAGTGGATGTCCTCTTACTGAGTAAGTTTTCACAAAGTGTTCCGTTTGGACTTTGTGGCTAACAAAGAGCAGTGAGCCTCTTATTAGGCAGTTGAGCTTCTCAGAGAACTCAGGAAAACCTGTGATTGCCATAAGAAGTCAGGGAACACATGCATAACCTATCTAGAGATGATAGTGGATTGTTGAAATCCTAAGGAAGCACCTTACATATATATAGCCAATGGTTAGGTAACTTTTGTGAACAAATTTGTTGGTTACTTTGTTTTTGTTTCGTACACAACTCATAATCTTTGAGCATATTTCTTTACTACATATCAGAGGCTTTGTTATTTTTACCTTTCGTTGTATATTAATTTATTCTCCAGAGTCTTTGACAAACACGCATTTAGATACTATCCTACTTAGACTCCAAAAGTTTATAAGACCAAATCTTTTACTAGTCATCCTATTCAACCCCCTCTAAAAAGACTTACCTTAATAGTGGGGCCAACATATCACTTAAAACTAGCTGGTATATAAATATCAGCAAAGAGGAGAAAAGTTGAAAAATGAAGTTAATAGCAGAATTTATTCCACATTCATCAACAATATATTGAATATTTTAAATAATCTCTTTGTTATAAGGGTATTCTATAAATTTAGAAAAGTTTTGGGATGTCTATATCTCCATAGAAGAAGTAGAAAAAAAAAGTAGATACGAATTTATTAGGTAAAAGAAAGGAGAGTAATCACGAATACAATTCAAAATTTGTGAGAAAAGGCAATGATATCATTAGGTAGAGGCTAGTTAGGCCAAGTTTGTAGAAACGAATGTATCAATGAAGAGATGATGAAAGAGCTAGAAATTTTCTCAATTTGTATCAATTTGTTGACCTAAAAACTTGCAAGGCTAAGGCACTCTAGTTAGATGACAAGAGGAAAATGAAAAATGTAGCAACTAGCAAGCTCATTTCAATGATCACATCACAATTTTTAAAGAGAACTTGCAATCAATAAAGATAAGTCTAGTGTGTACCACAAGGGAGCCAATAGATGTTACAGCATAAGAAATAACCATTTTCATAGAATTGCCTAAGTGTATCAAAGTCAAGGATATGTATCTTTATAAGTTCATCCTAAGCTTTGGATCTATTTAAGAAGTCGCTGACATTTAAAAGAATGAAGAAAATATTCTTCACACCTGATTTGAAGACAATAAATTGTGGAATGAGTATGAAGCTTACAAAAGGATACACGAGTGGAATCCTTGGCATACGACCCTATTGCATGGAGTATGGCAAACATAGAGTTGACATTTTCTGCAGTTGGTGGTTTGTTTTCTCTAGATCCACCAAGCATAAGTCTTCATTAGCCTCTACAATGGATCCAATTAGAGTAATGCTTCTACACAGTCAAGGGGTTAATGGGTATAAGATAAATTGGCCCGAAGTCTCTACTTCTATTCAATTGTTTATGAATAAACCTCTTATTGAAGAAGTTTAGGAGTCAGATAGCTTAAGCTTTTAGAAGGATGTAGGCAACAATAATGTTGGTAATGAATGTAATGAGGTTCCTAGTTTAAATAAGGTTAATGGCTTGGAAGTAGGAGAAGAATCTCCACTGCCTAACATATTGTATGGCCAAAGCAAAGATGATAAGGAAACACTTTGGAATGGTAAACCAAGCTAGCTACAAAGGCGTTAACAATAATGATGAGGTCATCTCAAGTAACCAAACAATTTTGAAGCCTTGATTAGGAAAGCTAGCAAGACAATTACTAATGTGAGTTAGTCACTCCTCAAGTTACAAAGACGACCATGTCAAGTAGTAGAACCACAACAAATCTTTTGAAAAACATATACGCGTTATCCCCGATGGAATAATATTGAGAAGTTGATCACCCTATCAGTGTCAAAAGTGCATGATTCAAAGAAATAGGTGTGGACCAACTCTTATCATGAGAACACACCTGCACATCTTTAAGATCGAAAAGTATAATGAGAAAGTCAAATAACAATCTCCTATGCCCATAGTGATTGCTCGACAAAGGTTGTTAAGCAGCTTGGTATTCAGCTACAAGGATAATAACTATGTGTCTAAGGAAAAAAATTGAAAAGAAAATGCAAGCATGATTGGTTTCTTTCCAGCTTGGAGATGAAAGATTTTAAAGCACGAGAATGTATCCTTATAGGGGATCAATCATACTTTTGAGGAACATTTGCTACCTTAAAGTGATTGTTATTTGGAAGTCTTTCTTTGTTGTTAAGATAGAAGTTAGGACTTTTGTAAGTTTTCAATTATAGTAGTTATGAAATTAGGTTTGATTTTAGTACAGTTGTGGTGTATTTTGCATTTTGTGTTTCTATTTTCATGTGTTTTACACAACTAAAGTAGTGTGTATATATTATATATATACACACACATATATATATTTTATGCATACATATATATATACACATATATATATATATGTATATATATATATATATAATATATATATACTATATATATATATATATATATATATATATAATATATGTATATACATATACATATATATATATATATATTATATATATATATATATATATAATATATGTGTATATATATTATATATATATATATATATATATATATATATATATATATATATATATATATATATATGTATATATCTAAATGTATACAAACATGTGCATATATATATATATATATATATATATATATATATAGATATATATATATCTATATAGACCTGACAAAAATTGACCCAGCTCGTAAACCCGACCCGAACCCGCATGAAACTTTTGGCTTTTGAACACAATTTTCTCGACCCTAACCCGAAATATACTGAACTCGAAAAACCCGTAAATTTGCGAGTCAAACCCGACCCGAACCCGAACCCGCCCACTTGACCCGAACATCATATCCTTAGTTTCTAATTTTTCTCTAATTTATTCCTCTTAACAATAATGGTTAGTCATTTTTATCTAATAGTGTATCAAACATTATATTACTATTGCATCTATTTACAAATTAAACAATGATAACCTTATATTTTCTTCTCCATCATCTAAAAATAACATCGTGCATAACTTTTAAATAAAAAATAATTAAAAATGAGTATAAAATTGTATGAAAGAACTATCTAATCTTTTAAAAAAATTAATTTAAAAGAAAACAAGTGTTAAAGATGTGCAAGTCATACCATTATATACTTAGTTAAACAAATATGTCTAATTATTTTTTAAATTACTTAATTTGTAATAATTTAAATTTGTGATTTTTTAACTACAAGATAATATCTTGTGCTTCTTTTATTCAATTTTGTTTAGATTTCTTTCCAATTAGTTTTGATTTGCGATGCTAATGGTAGGAAAACGGCTAGCCGTATTCATATTAGGGTCGATCCATTAATAACATTTTACCTGATTGAACATTAGTAGGTTAGTTAATAAAAATATTAAATTATAAAAAAGGTTATTAGTAGTCAAACTGCCATAATCCACAAAAATATTCTAGCCGGGCTGCTCCACGAATGGCCAACCTGCTATTGACTATCTTTCAATGTACGGGTCGATCTATCCAAAATCAAGTGGAGTTTGATTTTTTGCCAGCGTATATAAGATGTTTCTATTATAATAAACATTTTCAATATTTTTAATATTCTTTTGAGAAATTACAATTATTATGCTTTTTCACTAAATAATGACAATTTTGAGTAATAAATATGCATGATTTTTGATTTTGAAGAAAAAAAATAACTCATAGAAAAGACTTTCTAAACCCGTTGGATTGATTAGAAACCCGTAAAACTTAAATACATCCGTAAGTATTTTACCCGAGTCCGAAATACACCGGACTCATATTCTACCTGAACTCAAATATACCCGACCCGTATCTAACTTGATCGTTCGAACTGATGGGTCTATATATACACACAACCATGCACACACATATACGTCTATATATATATATATATATATATATATATATTATACACACACACACACACACACACACACATATATATATATAATATATACACACACACACACATATCTATATATATATATATATATATATATATATATATATATATATATTTATATATATATGTATACGCACACACACATAAATACACACACACACATATATTATATAGATATATAGAAACGTATACAAACACACACAAATATATCTATAATCTAATATATATATATATCTATATATATATATATATATATATATATATATATATATATATATATATATATATATATATATACACACATACATACATACATATATACATAAATATATATATATATGTGTGTGTGTGTGTGTATATATATATATATTATATATATATATATATATATATATATATATATATATATATTATATATAATATATATATATATATATATATATATATATGTTAAGTATGGATGTATGCTTATATATTATATATATATATATATATATATATATATATATATATATATATACACACACACACACATATATATGGATATATGTTTGCATGTATGTATGTACATTCGTATGTATATATCTACATATATATACATATACAGATATACATATATAAATATACATAATACATATATATATATTATATATATATATATATATATATATATATATATATATAATATATATATATATATATATATATATATATATATATTATAGATATATATAGATATTATATATATTTATATAAATATGTATATATATATATATATATATATATATATATAGTACTATGTATATAATATTATATATATATATATTATATATATATATATATATATATATATATATATATATGTATGTATGTACATGTATATATACACATATATACATATATAAATTCAGATCACACTCTATAAGAGAAGATCTCTCTACTCCTAGTCCTTCAAATTTTAGATGTTCTTTTTCTGACTTCTCCTCTGCTAGATCTGAACCTTTAGACAATTCTCAAAGATATCGATTTTGGGTCCCAATTCCTGAACCCGTTATTGATCCTCCTTCTCCAACTTCATCTGGAATTGGAGCAGCCATCAATATTCTTACAACACCTGGTTTTAACATTAATTGGGAAACAATCAAAGAAGACTGCTATTCCAGTAGAAATGCTTCTTTACGTACCTGGTTTGAACAAATGGACAGAAACCTAAGAGAAGAGATTAAAAAGGAATGGATTGCAGACATGGAACGTCTGCAAGTTAATTTTCCTTTATTCCTCTGGTTTCCAACATTTGCTTCAAAAAAGGTATGCAAAATGTGTAATCAATTCCTAGTCTTAATGTCCAAAGAAATTTACAAAAAATTTGGCATTTTTCAAATGGTTCCACCGTTTCTTCAGTTCATCCTCCACCAGATGACCTCAAAATCCTCCTCAAAGGTGAACCATTCTGGCTACACCTTTTCGCAAAGGCCGGGAGGGGAATGATAAAGTCAAACTTGATGACCTCAAAAAGGTCCATCAACAAGCCAATTACACAAACACTATCATCCAGACTATTGCCACTCAATTAAACCATGTTTCCTTGAGAATAGAAGAAACAAAGAAACCAAGCATCACAAACACTCCAAGTACCAGTTATACTGACCAAGTGTCAAAACCTTTTTTCAAAACTCATAGTATTCCCAGGGCCAATGAAGAGTCATTTTCGGAAGCCATCTCTAATGCCCATTTTCTTAAGCTCATTTCAGACAAAATTCAGGAGCTGACAGACTCCAAAGAAAAGTCAGTTTCTTGCTTAGACAAAACCTATCAAAATCAGCCAAGTGATACTTCATCCTCTGGTGAAGAGGAGAGTACTGACAATGAGGAAGCATTGAATGTTATAGAAGAAACCTTCGATGAACCCTTACCATCTGCCATAAACAAAATTAGGAATTGGTCCTCAGGTAGTACCAGAAACTACTATCCAAGACCTACTCCCCCAGACATCCAATATGAGGAAAGAGGTAGTTTTACAACCTCTCAACTTAGTGGTGATGTAGTCCACCAATGGAACATAGATGGCAAATCAGAACATGAGATCCTTAGTACCCTATAAGAAATGACCATGGCCCTGTCAGCTTACAAAGCCTGCGAGCTTACCAATTCCCAAGTAGCCACCACCCTAGTTATAGGATTTTCTAGACAATTGAAATCTTGGTGGGACAATTTCTTGACTGAAGATGAGAGAACAAAAATCCTTAACCACAAATACAAAAAGACCAATGATCGTGGCGTGGAAGTCGAGGACGAAAATGGAGCCGAAATGCTTATCCATACCATTACCCTACATTTCCTAGGCAACCCGAGGGAAGAATAAGCTGCCTCCAAAACTATCCTTATTAACCTTCGTTGTCCAACCCTGACAGACTATCGATGGTATAAGGATGTCTTCCTAACCCATGTACTCAAAAGAGAAGATGGAACCCAAGACTTTTGGAAAGAAAGATTTATTGCAGGACTACCCAAACTCTTTGGGGAAAGAATCCTCAATAAACTTTGCCAAAACTTTGGCACCAATGACATTCCTTTTGGCCTCCTAACCTTTGGGCAATTGTTTGGTATTGTCAAATTAGAAGGATTGACTCTTGGCAATGAAATCAAAATCCAATCCAAATATGGATTAGAACGAGCACAATCTCGTAAAGAGATGGACACTTTCTGTGAAGCATTTGGGATTACAAAAATTGAAGCCCCTTCTACCACCAGAAAGCGACTTCAAAAGAGGAAGCCCAAACCTACATTCAGAAGGGTCCCTCCAAAACAGTCCAAACCATTTGTCAAAAAAGAACAGCCTAAACCTGTTCCCAAAAAGAAGCAAACGGCCCAAAAGAAGCACAAGCCTGTAGTTTGCTACAAATGTGGAAAGGTTGGCCATAAATCTTTCCAATGCAAAACCAAACAAAAGATTAATGAGTTATTTTCTGGAGAACCCGAGCTACAGAAAAAACTCTTAGCTCTTTTGACAACAAATGTTTCTGGATCTCATCAAGATGAAGATTACTATGCTGAGTCCAGTGAGGATTCAGAGTATGAATCATCTCCAATCTTATGCTTAAACGTTATTACCAGTAAACCACAAAAAGAATTTCTTTTTGATCTCATTTGCCAAATTCTGGAGATCGAAACAAAGCGAGAATACCTTGACAAATTAAAGGGTATTATCCTTGAAGAAGAAGAGAAGCCTTCTAAGTTTGAATTAGGACCTTCTTCTTCTTCGTCACTTACTCAAATCTTTGATCGTTACCCAATTACAAACCTATATCAACAAATAACTGCCAAACAACTTCAAACTGAGATTAATGATCTAAAAACTCAAGCTCGTTTTCTCAAGACAGAAATTTCTGATCTTAAAACAAAAGATCTTGAGATTGAAACAAAATTGGCACCCCTTGAGTCCCTTAAAACAAAACCGCTGACTCTTGAAACTGAACCTATTTCAGGTATTTAAGAAACTGAGATTCCACAAACCCAGTTTTTACAGACAATTTCCAAAGTAACATTTCAAAAATGGTATTCTGTTGTTACTCTGGTAGTTAACGATTTCTCCATTAATGCAGTCGCTCTCATTGACAGTGGAGCAGATCAAAATTGCATTAAGACAGGAATTGTTCCTGCAAAGTTTTGTGAAAGAACAAGGGAGCAATTAGTTAGCGCTAATGGTGAACCCTTGAACATTCATTCCAAGCTTAACAAAGGATATATTCAAAACAACAATTATTGTTTCAAAAACATTTTCCTTATCGTCGACAATATTTCTAATGATATTATTTTAGGAACCTCATTTCTTACACAAATTTATCCTTTTACGGTTAATGAAACAGGTGTCCATACAAAAATTATGGGCAACACTATTTTGTTTCCCTTTTTATCTTCTGCTCACCAAAAGGAAATTTTAAGTCTTCAAGCATCTTCCATTTTTAAGCAAATTAATAGTTTGCAAACCAAAAGAAAACAAATTTGGCATTTACAAGAAGAAATTTCGTATCTTCGTATTAAAGAACGACTACAAAATCCGTCTATTCAGCTCAAAATCAAAGATTTTGAAGAACTAATTAAGAAATGTATATGCTCTGACCTTCCCAATGCATTTTGGAAAAGAAAGAAACATATCATTTCTTTACCTTATGAGCCTAATTTTGACGAAAGAAATATTCCTACTAAGGCTCGACCTACTGAAATGAATTTAGAACTCCTTGAACATTGCAAGAAGGAGATTCAAAGCCTTCTTAACAAAAAACTTATCAGACCTTCCAAATCTCCTTGAAGTTGTGCAGCATTTTGCGTTAATAACGCAGCAGAAAAGGAACGAGGTGTTTCTAGACTCGTTATTAACTACAAACCTCTAAACAAAGTTTTACAATGGATTCGTTATCCCATTCCAAACAAAAGAGATTTACTTAATCGTCTTTTTGATGCAAAAATATTTTCTAAATTTGACATGAAATCTGGTTTCTGGCAAATTCAGATTGCTGAACAAGATCGTTACAAAACTGCATTTACTGTGCCCTTTGGACATTACAAATGGAACGTAATGCCCTTTGGATTAAAAAATGCCCCCTCAGAATTTCAAAATATCATGAACGACAATTTAACCTTATACATCTTTCATCATTGTGTACATCGATGATGTCCTTGTATTCTCAAAATCCATTGATCAACATTTTAAACATCTACAAATTTTTCTGCATATCATTGAGAAAAATGATCTTGCAGTCTCTGCACCAAAATTAGTTTTATTTCAAACAAAAATAAGATTTCTTGGTCATGATATTTATCAAGGTACCATTAAACCAATTATGAGATCCCCTGCATTTGCTGACAAATTTCTTGACGAAATCAAAGACAAGAAACAGTTGTAACGTTTTCTAGGTTGCCTGAATTATGTCTCTGATTTCTTCCCAAAATTACGACATTTATGTGCACCTTTGTATAAGAGACTTAGGAAAAATCCTGTCCCTTGGACCAAAGAGCATACTAGAATTGTTCAACAAGTCAAGACTAGAGTTAAGTCTCTCCTATGCCTGAATATCCCTCACCCAGCTGCATTCATGACAGTCGAAACTGATGCATCTGACAGAGGATATTGAGGCATACTCAAACAAAAATTGGAGTCTCATTCACAAGAACAATTAGTCAGATTTCATTCAGGACTATGGCTCGGTCCTCAACAAAATTATTCTACTATCAAAAAGGAATATTATCAGTAGTACTGTGTATTTCCAAATTTCAAGATGATCTGTTCTACAAAAAATTTCTACTTCGTATTGATTGTAAATCTGCCAAAGAAATTTTACAAAAGGATGTGAAGAATTTAGTTTCAAAACAAATCTTTGCCCGTTAGCAAGCAATTCTTTCCGCTTTTGACTTCGACATTGAATTTATCAAAGGCGAAAGCAACTCTCTTCCGGATTTCTTAACAAGAGAATTCTTACAAGGGAAGAGTGACAAAAATGTTGTTTTGCAGGAAAACAAATGAGTTCGTCAAGGACCAATAGCAACGGATATACATCTGAGAATGCTCAGATTTTTCCCACAATTATCTTCACCTCTCTTGACAAAAGGTTCTCTTACCCTGAACCCCCTCCTGACGTAAACCCACTTTCACTACCTCCCAACACCTCAAACAATCAAAAGCCTAGTCAGAGTTCCCAGTATCCACATGAACCACTCCTCTTCTACCTTAGAGATCATGAGCTTTACTACACATCGTTCTGTGGCCCTCGTTACAATGAATATGCAATTTTCATTGACTACCAAGAATGGTTAGTCAATCACGAAATTCCATTCTACCAGTACCTCAAGGTTGTTAAAGCTTACCAAGCACTTCTGTAAACTGTTAACAATCACCCGGTACTAATCATTATGCCCATAGGATTCATACAGACATTCAATTATTACCACAAACATTTTGAATATTGGATTGCCTTTGAACCACATATATTCAGATTTGTCTCAAAACTTTTCCCTGATCTTCATATTTGTCCAATTGACCAAACCCACTTACATGTCCTAATTCCCTTACGTTATGGGATTCAGTTCGGAACCTCTTGCTTGGTTTCCACCACAAATGGACTACAATGCAAATACCTCCTCTATTTTGCACGTTTCTAACCACAGGTTTATTTGAACCTGTCCACAAAAATCATTGACAAAGCCAATCACGCAGAAGAGACTCTCAGTTCAGCTGGCTCTTCAACAAAACCACAACCACACAATATTACTGATTGTCAAGATTTACAGGACCCATATGAGCTGTGAATATGACAAAGGCGGGCAAAGGTTAAATGACCTTTGGCAAAATGCAAAAGCCAAATAATTTAAAAGAGCCTGCAAGGGTCATTTGACCCTGGCAAAAGTAAAGGCCATTCATACTAACGAATCTTTTCTTTTGCAGGTCACTTTCGACAAAATTTACTGTTCACCAACAGTCACTCCACTCACAAAAGCAAACAGTGTAATGATAAGAATGATGACTCATCTTTCATTACGTGTTCAAGACAAAAGGAATCTACTTTTTCAAAAGAAGACACACCTTTCGGTGCATGATGGCCGACAAAGAGTATCTACTTTTGAAAAGCAAACAAAGTAGCAATTATGGAGAGCACTTACTCCTCCTCTATTTAAGAAGACCGCAAACAAAGAAGAAGGCAGAGCGAATTATAGAGCGATTTACACCCTCTCTTGTAATCTCTCAAGTTTTCTAGCAATTCTAGTTTTCCTCTTTCTCTCTCTCTATTCTTCAATTCCATTACAATTCTTCTTCTATTACAAAAGTAAGTTCTACAATTGTTCTTATCTCTTGTACAATTACAAATTCCTATATAAATTTCAGTTCATAAATAAAAGTTCCGTTTGAGTTTTCAATCCTGCTCTTCCTGGTAATCTCTCAAGTTTTGCAACCTCTCTTGTAATCCCCCAGACATCCAATATGAGGAAAGAGGTAGTTTTACAACCTCTCAATTTAGTGGTGATGTAGTCCACCAATGGAACATAGATGGCAAATCGGAACATGAGATCCCTAGTACCCTACAAGAAACGACCATGGCCCTGTCGGCTTACAAAGCCCGCAAGCTTACCAATTCCCAAGCAGCCACCACCCTAGTTATAGGATTTTGTGGGCAATTGAAATCTTGATGGGATAATTTCCTGACTGAAGATGAGAGAATAAAAATCCTTAACCACAAATACAAAAAGACCAATGATCGTGGTGTGGAAGTTGAGGACGAAAATGGAGCCGAAATGCTTATCCATACCATTACCCTACATTTCCTATGCAACCCAAGGGAAGAACAAGCTGCCTCCAAAACTATCCTTATTAACCTTCGTTGTCCAACCTTGACTGACTATCGATGGTATAAGGATGTCTTCCTAACCCATGTACTCAAAAGAGAGGATGGAACCCATGACTTTTGGAAAGAACGATTTATTGCAGGACTACCCAAACTCTTTGGGGAAAGAATCCTCAGTAAACTTCGCCAAAACTTTGGTACCAATGGCATTCCTTTTCACATCCTAACCTTTGGACAATTGTTTGGTATTGTCAAATCAGAAGGATTGACTCTTTGCAATGAAATCAAAATCTTATCCAAATATGGATCAGAACAAGCACAATCTCGTAAAGAGATGGGCACTTTCTGTGAAGCATTTGGGATTACAAAAATTGAAGCCCCTTCTACCACCAGAAAGCGACTTCAAAAGAGGAAGCCCAAACCTACATTCCGAAGGGTCCCTCTAAAACAGCCCAAACCATTTGTCAAAAAAGAACAGCCCAAACCTGTTCCCAAAAAGAAGCAAACGGCCCAAATGAAGCAAAAGCCTGTAGTTTGCTACAAATGTGGAAAGGTTGGCCATAAATCTTTCCAATGCAAAACCGAACAAAAGATTAATGAGTTATTTTCTGGAGAACCCGAGCTACAGAAAAAACTCTTAGCCCTTTTGACAACAAATGTTTCTGGATCTCATCAAGGTGAAGATTACTATGCTGAGTCCAGTGAGGATTCAGAGTATGAATCATCTCTAATCTTATCCTTAAACGTTATTACCAGTAAGCCACAAAAAGAATTTCTTCTTGATCTCATTTGCCAAATTCGTGAGATCGAGACAAAGCGAGAATACCTTTGACAAATTAAAGGGTATTATCCTTGAAGAAGAAGAGAAGCCTCCTAAGCTCGAATTAGGACCTTCTTCTTCTTCCTCACTTACTCAAATCTGTGATCGTTACCTAATTACAAACCCATATCAACAAATAACTACCAAACAACTTCAAACTGAGATTAATGATCTCAAAACTCAAGCTCGTTTTCTCAAGACAGAAATTTCTGGTCTTAAAACAAAAGATCTTGAGATTGAAACAAAATTGGCACTCCTTGAGTCCTTTAAGACAAAACCGCTGACTCTTGAAACTGAACCTGTTTCAGGTATTCAAGAAACTGAGATTCCACAAACCCAGTTTTTACAGACAATCTCCAAAGTAACATTCCAAAAATGGTATTCTGTTGTTACTCTGGTAGTTAACGATTTCTCCATTAATGTAGTCGCTCTCATTGACAGTGGAGCAGATAAAAATTGCATTAAGACAGGAATTGTTCCTACAAAGTTTTGTGAAAGAACAAGGGAGCAATTAGTTAGCGCTAATGGCGAACTTTTGAACATTCATTCCAAGCTTAACAAAGGATATATTCAAAACAACAATTATTATTTCAAAAACATTTTCCTTATCGTCGATAATATTTCTAATGATATCATTTTAGGAACTCCATTTCTTACACAAATTTATCCTTTTACGGTTAATAAAACAGGTGTCCATACAAAAATTATAGGCAACGCTATTTCGTTTCCCTTTTTTATCTTCTGCTCACCAAAAGGAAATTTTAAGTCTTCAAGCATCTTCCATTTTTAAGCAAATTAACAGTTTGTAAACCAAAAGAAAACAAATTTGCCTTTTACAAGAAGAAATTTCGTATCTTTGTATCGAAGAACAATTTCAAAATCCTTCTCTTCAGCTCAAAATCAAAGATTTTGAAGAACTAATTAAAAAACGTATATGTTCTGACCTTCCCATTGCTTCCTGGGAAAGAAAGAAACATATCATTTCTTTACCATATGAGCCCGATTTTGGTGAGAAAAATGGTCTTGCAGTCTCTGCACCAAAATTAATTTTATTTCAAACAAAAATAAGATTTCTTGGTCATGATATTTATCAAGGTACCATTAAACCAATTATGAGATCCCTTGCATTTGCTGACAAATTTCTTGATGAAATCAAAGACAAGAAACAGTTGCAACGTTTTCTAGGTTGCCTGAATTATGTCTCTGATTTCTTCCCAAAATTACGATATTTATGTGCACCTTTGTATAAGAGACTTAGGAAAAATCCTGTCCCTTGGACCAAAGAGCATACTAGAATTGTTCAACAAGTCAAGACTAGAGTTAAGTCTCTCCCATGCCTGAATATCCCTCACCCAGCTGCATTCATGATAGTCGAAACTGATGCATCTGACGTAGGATATGGAGGCATACTCAAATAAAAATTGGAGTCTCATTCACAAGAACAATTAGTCAGATTTCATTCAGGACTATGGCTCGGTCCTCAACAAAATTATTCTACTATCACAAAGGAAATATTATCAGTAGTACTGTGTATTTCCAAATTTCAAGATGATCGGTTTTACAAAAAATTTCTACTTCGTATTGATTGTGAATCTGCCAAAGAAATTTTGCAAAAGGATGTGAAGAATTTAGTTTGAAAACAAATCTTTGCCTGTTGGCAAGTAATTCTTTCCGCTTTTGATTTCGACATTGAATTTATCAAAGGCGAAAGCAACTCTCTTCCGGATTTCTGAACAAGAGAATTCTTGCAAGGAAAGAGTGACAAAAATGTTGTTTTGCAAGAAAACAAATGAGTTCGTCGAAGACCAATAGCAACGGACAAACATCTGAGAATGCTCAGATTTTTCCCACCATTATCTTCACCTCTCTTGACAAAAGGTTCCCTTACCCTGAACCTCCTCCTGGCGTAAACCCACTTTCACTACCTCCCAACACCTCAAACAATCAAAAGCCTAGTCAAAGTTCCCAGTATCCACATGAACCACTCCTCTTCTACCTTAGAGATCATGAGCTTTACTACACATCATTCTGTGGCCCGCGTTACAATGAATATGCAATTTTCATTGACTACCAAGAATGGTTAGTCAATCACGAAATTCCATTCTACCAGTACCTCAAGGTTGTTAAAGCTTACCAAGCACTTCTGCAAACTGTTAACAATCACCCGGTACTAATCATTATGCCCACAGGATTCATACAGACATTCAATTATTACCACAAACATTTTGAATATTGGACTGCCTTTGAACCACATATATTCAGATTTGTCTCAAAACTTTTCCCTGGTCTTCATATTTGCCCAATTGACCAAACCCACTCACATGTCCTAATTCCCTTACGTTATGGGATTCAGTTCAAAACCTCTTGCTTGGTTTCCACCACAAATGGACTACAATGCAAATACCTCCTCGAATTTGCACGTTTCCAACCACAGGTTTATTCGAACCTGTCCACAAAAATCATTGACAAAGCCAATCACTTAGATGAAGAGACTCTCAGTTCAGCTGGCTCTTCAACAAAACCACAACCATACAATATTGCTGATTATCAAGATTCACAGGACCCATATGAGCTGTGAATATGACAAGGGCTGGCAAAGGTTAAATGACCTTTGGCAAAATGCAAAAGCCAAATAATTCAAAAGAGCCTGCAAGGGTCATTTGGCCTTTGGCAAAAGTAAAGGCTATTTGCACTAACGAATCTTTTCTTTTGCAGGTCACTTTCGACAAAATTCACTGTTCACCAACAGTCACTCCGCTCACAAAAGCAAACAGTGCAATGATAAGAATGATGACTCATTTTTCATTACGTGTTCAAGACAAAAGGAATCTGCTTTTTCAAAAGAAGACGCACCTTTCGGTGCATGATGGCCGACAAAGAGCATCTACTTTTGAAAATCAAACAAAGTGGCAATTATGGAGAGCACTTACTCCTCCTCTATTTAAGAAGACCGCAAACAAAGAAGAAGGCAGAGCGAATTATAGAGCGATTTACACCCTCTCTTGTAATCTCTCAAGTTTTCTAGCAATTCTAGTTTTCCTTTCTCTCTCTCTCTCTCTCTATTCTTCAATTCCATTACAATTCTTCTTCTATTACAAAAGTAAGTTCTACAATTGTTCTTACCTCTTGTACAATTACAAATTTCTGTACAAATTTTAGTTCATAAATAAAAGTTCAGTTTGAGTTTTCGATCCTGCTCTTCCTGTAAACGTTCAGTTTGAGTTTTCAATCCTGCTCTTCCTGGTATCAGAGCCAAGAGTGTAACAAACTTTTGCATTTAGATTAAGTGATCGAGGTTCATGCCCAAAGTTCTGTTTGCATAGAGCCGTGCATAACGGTGGTGTTAAGTGGCGTTCGTCAGCCATTGATACTGTTGGTCAGCCGTCGTGAAGGTGGTCCCAGCTGGTGGTCCCGTCATTAACATCTGTCTGCATTTAGGATTAGGTCATGCATCAAAGTCATGGCGTCTAGATTAAGAAGGATGTTATCCTTAAGGGCTGATAGCAGCCATAGCGACATTGTTAACTCAAATGAACAAAGCACTGATCTAATCTTTAGGGCACCGTCCCCGGACAATTATGCCAATTGGAACTTACCTAGAATAGAAGTAGACACCCTCTACAAAATTGGTACCTTTGATTTTATCAAAGCCTATTCTTGCAAAACTCATGAAGAAGTCATAAGTTTACAAAATGGCCTACAAACTATCGATATGATGAAGCAATATTCTATTGATAGTCATTTAAAAGCCAAATATAGATTTATGCACATTGGATTAGTACAAGTAGCCATTAAACCTCTCTTAAAGAAAGGTATTAATGCTCCCATTTACATGGCTTTAAGAGACAAAAGATTAAAAAAATACAAATTTTCGTTATTAGCTGTTATTCAGACAAATATTTGCAAAGGTCCTATCTTTTTCAATTGTTATCCTGATTTTCTGGTTGATCTAACTTGTCCCATGACAGCAGAAGCTCTTAAACTTGATGTGCATATCCAAGGTAACGAGTTTCTGGACTTCAAAAATTTCATTGTCATATATCGAGTTTATTTTCGACTCATGTCTACAAATTTGAATACAAGATTTCTTAACCCTCTTCCTTCAAATTCTCAGGAAACAATTCTTGTCCAAATCGCAGACGAAAAGCCAACCATCTTCACTCCAAAATAACTCAAATGGGATGAGATCACTCTTCCCGATGAGATTGAGTTGCAAGAACCTCAGCAACCCGCACAAATGGAATGTCGGGAAATCGAACAAATAGTTGAAGAACCAGATGGCAGGGTGATTCTGAAATTCAGATCACACTCTATAAGGGAAGATCTCTCTACTCCTGGTCCTTCAAATTTTAGACGTTCTTTTTTTGACTTCTCCTCTACTAGATCTGAACCTTTAGACAATTCTCAAAGTTATCGATTTCGGGCCCCAATTCCTAAACCCGTTATTGATCCTCCTTCTCCAACTTCGTCTGGAATTGGAGCAGCCATCAATGTTCTTACAACACCTGGTTTTACCATTAACTGGGAAACAATCAAAGAAGACTACTATTCCAGCAGAAATGCTTCTTGACGTACCTGGTTTGAACAAATGGACAGAAACCTAAGAGAAGAGATCAAAAAGGAATGGATTGCAAACATGGAACATCTGCAAGTTAATTTTCCTTTCTTCCTCTGGTTTCCAACATTTGCTTCAAAAAAGGGTATACAAAATGTCTATTCAATTTCTAGTCTTAATGTCCAAACAAATTTACAAAAAATTTGGCATTTTTCAAATGCTTCTATTGTTTCTTCAGTTCATCCTCCACTAGATGACCTCAAAATCCTCCGCAAATTTGAAACCATTCTGGCTACACCTTTTCGCAAAGGCCGGAAGGGGAATGATACAGTCAAACTTGATGATCTCAAAAAGGTCCATCAATAAGCCAATTACACAAACACTATCCTCCAGACTATTGCCACTCAATTAAACCATGTTTCCTTGAGGATGGAAGAAACAAAGAAAAGAAGCATCACAAACACTCCAAGTACCAGTTATACTGACTAAGTGTCAAAACCTTTTTTCAAAACTGATAGTATTCCCAAGGCCAATGAAGAGTCATTTTCGGAAGCCTTCTCCAATGCCCATTTTCTTAAGCTCATTTCAGACAAAATTCAGGAGCTGACAGACTCCAAAGAAAAGTCAGTTTTTTGCTTGGACAAAACCTATGAAAATCAGCCAAGTGATACTTCATCCTCTGGTGAAGAGGAGAGTACTGACAACGAGGAAGCATTGAATGTTATAGAAGAAACCTTCAATGAACCCTCACCATCTGCCATAAACAAAATTAAGAATTAGTCCTCAGGTAGTACCAGAAACTACTATCCAAGACCTGTTTTTTTTTTATGGCAGATGGTGAGGGTTCATCGAAGGTTTCTTCTATAACATTTAATGCTTCCTAAGGGTGATTCTGAAATTCAGATCACACTCCATAAGGGAAGATCTCTCTACTCCTAGCCCTTCAAATTTTAGACGTTCTTTAAGTGATCCTCGGGTGAAGAGGAGAGCACTGACAATGAGGAAGCATTGAATGCTATAGAAGAAACCTTCGATGAACCCTCACCATCTGCCATAAACAAAATTAGGAATTGGTCCTCAAGTAGTACCAGAAACTACTATCCAAGACCCACTTTTGTTTATGGCAGATGGTGAGGGTTCATCGAAGGTTTCTTCTATAACATTCAATGCTTCCTAAGGGTGATTCTGAAATTCAAATCACGCTTCATAACGGAAGATCTCTCTACTCCTGGCCCTTCAAATTTTAGACGTTCTTTTTCTGACTTCTCCTCTGTTAGATCTGAACCTTTAGACAATTCTCACAGATATCGATTTCGGGCCCCAATTCCTAAACCCGTTATTGATCCTCCTTCTCCAACTTCATCTGGAATTGGAGCAGCCATCAATGTTCTTACAGCACCTGGTTTTACCATTAACTAGGAAACAATCAAAGAAGACTAATATTCCAGTAGAAATGCTTCTTTATGTACCTGGTTTGAACAAATGGACAGAAACCTCAGAGAAGAGATCAAAAAGGAATGGATTGCAGACATGGAATGTCTGCAAGTTAATTTTCCTTTCTTCCTCTGGTTTCCAACATTTGCTTCAAAAAAGGGCATGCAAAATGTCTATTTAATTCCTAGTCTTAATGTCCAAACAAATTTACAAATAATTTGGCATTTTTCAAATGGTTCTACCGTTTCTTCAGTTCATCCTCCGCCAGATGGCCTCAAAATCCTCCTCAAAGGTGAACCCATTCTGGCTACACCTTTTCGCAAAGGCCGGGAGGGGAATGATACAGTCAAACTTGATAACTGCAAAAAGGTCCATCAACAAGCCAATTACACAAGCACTATCCTCCAGACTATTGCCACTCAATTAAACCATGTTTTCTTATGGATAGAAGAAACAAAGAAACCAAGCATCACAAACACTCCAAGTACCAGTTATACTGACCAAGTGTCAAAACCTTTTTCAAAATTGATAGTATTCCCAGGGCCAATGAAGAGTCATTTTCAGAAGGCTTCTCTAATGCCCATTTTCTTAAGCTCATTTCAGACAAAATTTAGGAGCTGACAGACTTCAAAGAAAAGTCAGTTTCTTGCTTAGACAAAACCTGTCAAAATCAGCCAAGTGATACTTCATCCTTTGGTGAAGAGGAGAGTACTGACAATAAGGAAGCATTGAATGTTATAGAAGAAACCTTCGATGAACCCTCACCATCTGCCATAAACAAAATTAGGAATTGGTCCTCAGGTTCCAAGACCTACTTTTGTTTATGGCAGATGGTGAGGGTTCATTGAAGGTTTCTTGCATAACATTCAATGCTTCCTAAGCGTGATTCTGAAATTCAGATCACACTCCATAAGGGAAGATCTCTCTACTCCTGCCCCTTCAAATTTTGGACGTTCTTTTTCTGACTTCTCCTCTGCAAGATCTGAACCTTTAGACAATTCTCACAGATATTGATTTCGGGCCCCAATTCGTGAACCCGTTATTGATCCTCCTTCTCCAACTTCATCTGGAATTGGAGCAGCCATCAATGCCCTTACAGCACCTGGTTTTACCATTAACTGGGAAACAATCAAAGAAGATTACTATTCCAATAGAAATGCTTCTTTACGTACCTAGTTTGAACAAATGGACAGAAACCTCAGGGAAGAGATCAAAACGGAATGGATTGCAGACATGGAACGTCTGCAAGTTGATTTTCCTTTCTTCCTCTGGTTTCTAACATTTGCTTCAAAAAAGGGTATGCAAAATGTCTATTCAATTCCTAGTGTTAATGTCCACACAAATTTACAAAAAATTTGGCATTTTTCAAATGGTTCTACCGTTTCCTCAGTTCATCCTCCACCAGATGACCTCAAAATCCTCCTCAAAGGTGAACCCATTCTGGCTACACCTTTTCGCAAAGGCCGGGAGGGGAATGATACAGTCAAACTTGATGACCTCAAAAAGGTTCATCAACAAGCCAATTATACAAACACTATCCTCCAGATTATTGCCACTCATTAAACCATGTTTCCTAAGGATAGAAGAAACAAAGAAACCAAGCATCACAAACACTCCAACTACCAGTTATACTGACCAAGTGTCAAAACCTTTTTTCAAACTGATAGTATTCCCAAGGCCAATGAAGAGTCATTTTCGGAAGCCTTCTCCAATGCCCATTTTCTTAAGCTCATTTCAGACAAAATTTAGGAGCTGACAGACTCCAAAGAAAAGTCAGTTTCTTACTTAGACAAAACCTGTCAAAATCAGCCAAGTGATACTTCATCCTTGGTGAAGGGAGCGTACTGACAATGAGGAATCATTGAATGTTATAGAAGAAACCTTCGATGAACCCTCACCATCTGCCATAAAAAAAATTCGGAATTGGTCCTCAGGTAGTACCAGAAACTACTATCCAAGACCTGTTTTTTTTTTAATGGCAGATGGTGAGGGTTCATCGAAGGTTTCTTCTATAACATTTAATGCTTCCTAAGGGTGATTCTGAAATTCAGATCACACTCCATAAGGGAAGATCTCTCTACTCCTGCCCCTTCAAATTTTAGACGTTCTTTTTCTGACTTCTCCGCTGCTAGATGTGAACCTTTAGACAATTCTCACAGATATCGATTTCGGGCCCCAATTCCTGAACCCGTTATTGATCCTCCTTCTCCAACGTCATCCGAAATTGGAGCAGCCATCAATGTTCTTACAGCACCCAGTTTTACCATTAACTGGGAAACAATCAAAGAAGACTACTATTCCAGTAGAAATGCTTCTTTACGTGCCTGGTTTCAACAAATGGACAGAAACCTCAGAGAAGAGATCAAAAAGGAATGGATTACAGACATGGAACGTCTACAAGTTAATTTTCCTTTCTTCCTTTGGTTTCCAACATTTGCTTCAAAAAAGGGTATGCAAAATGTCTATTCAATTCCTAGTCTTAATGTCCAAACAAATTTACAAAAAATTTCGTATTTTTCAAATGGTTCTACCGTTTCTTCAGTTCATCCTCTACCAAATGACCTCAAAATCCTCCTCAAAGGTGAACCCATTCTGACTACACCTTTTCGCAAAGGCCGGGAGGGGAATAATACAGTCAAACTTGATAACCTCAAAAAGGTCCATCAACAAGCCAATTACACAAACACTATCCTCCAGACTACTGCCACTCAATTAACCATGTTTCCTTAAGAATAGAAGAAACAAAGAAACCAAGCATCACAAACACTCCAAGTACTAGTTATACTGACCAAGTGTCAAAACTTTTTTTCAAAACTGATAGTATTCCCAGGGCCAATGAAGAGTCATTTTCAGAAGCCTTCTCTAATGCTCATTTTCTTAAGCTCATTTCAGACAAAATTCAGGAGCTGACAGACTCCAAATAAAAGCCAGTTTCTTGCTTAGACAAAACCTGTCAAAATCAGCCAAGTGATACTTCATCCTTTGGTGAAGGGGAGAGCACTGACAATGAGGAAGCATTGAATGTTATAGAAGAAACCTTCAATGAACCCTCACCATCTGCCATAAACAAAATTAAGAATTAGTCCTCAGGTAGTACCAGAAACTACTATCCAAGACCTGTTTTTTTTTTATGGCAGATGGTGAGGGTTCATCGAAGGTTTCTTCTATAACATTTAATGCTTCCTAAGGGTGATTCTGAAATTCAGATCACACTCCATAAGGGAAGATCTCTCTACTCCTGCCCCTTCAAATTTTTGACGTTCTTTTTCTGACTTCTCCGCTGCTAGATGTGAACCTTTAGACAATTCTCACAGATATCGATTTCGGGCCCCAATTCCTGAACCCGTTATTGATCCTCCTTCTCCAACGTCATCCGGAATTAGAGCAGCCATCAATGTTCTTACAGCACCTGCTTTTACCATTAACTGGGAAACAATCAAAGAAGACTACTATTCCAGTAGAAATGCTTCTTTACGTACCTGGTTTCAACAAATGGACAGAAACCTGAGAGAAGAGATCAAAAAGGAATGGATTACAGACATGGAACGTCTGTAAGTTAATTTTCCTTTCTTCCTTTGGTTTCCAACATTTGCTTCAAAAAAGGGTATGCAAAATGTCTATTCAACTCCTAGTCTTAATGTCCAAACAAATTTACAAAAAATTTCGTATTTTTCAAATGGTTCTACCGTTTCTTTAGTTCATCCTCTACCAGATGACCTCAAAATCCTCCTCAAAGGTGAACCCATTCTGACTACACCTTTTCGCAAAGGCCGGGAGGGGAATAATACAGTCAAACTTGATAACCTCAAAAAGGTCCATCAACAAGCCAATTACACAAACACTATCCTCCAGACTATGCCACTCAATTAACCATGTTTCCTTAAGGATAGAAGAAACAAAGAAACCAAGCATCACAAACACTCCAAGTACCAGTTATACTGACCAAGTGTCAAAACCTTTTTTCAAAACTGAGAGTATTCCCAGGGCCAATGAAGAGTCATTTTCAGAAGCCTTCTATAATGCCCATTTTCTTAAGCTCATTTCAGACAAAATTCAGGAGCTGACAGACTCCAAAGAAAAGTCAGTTTCTTGCTTAGACAAAACCTGTCAAAATCAGCCAAGTGATATTTCATCCTCTGGTGAAGAGGAGAGTACTGATAATGAGGAAGCATTGAATGTTATAAAAAAAACCTTCGATGAACCCTCACCATCTACCATAAACAAAATTAGCAATTAGTCCTCAGGTTGTACCAGAAACTACTGTCCAAGTCCTACTTTTGTTTATGGCAGATGGTGAGGGTTCATCGAAGGTTTCTTCTATAACATTCAATGCTTCCTACGGGTGATTCTGAAATTCAGATCACACTCCACAACGGAAGATCTCTCTACTCCTGGCCCTTCAAATTTTAGACGTCCTTTTTCTGACTTCCCCTCTGCTAGATCTGAACGTTTAGACAATTCTCACAGATATCGCTTTCGGGGCCCAATTCCTGAACCCGTTATTGATCCTCCTTCTCCAACTTCATCTGGAATTGGAGCAGCCATCAACGTTCTTACAGCACCTGGTTTTACCATTAACTAGGAAACAATCAAAGAAGACTGCTATTCTAGTAGAAATGCTTCTTTCCGTACCTGGTTTGAAACAAATGGACAGAAACCTCAGAGAAGAGATCAAAAAGGAATGGATTGCAGACATGGAACGTCTGCAAGTTAATTTTCCTTTCTTCCTCTGGTTTCCAACGTTTGCTTCAAAAAAGGGTATGCAAAATGTCTATTCAATTCCTAGTGTTAATGTCCAAACAAATTTACAAAAAATTTGACATTTTTC
The DNA here is from genome assembly GCA_029747015.1 of Carnegiea gigantea. NCBI lineage: Eukaryota > Viridiplantae > Streptophyta > Magnoliopsida > Caryophyllales > Cactaceae > Carnegiea > Carnegiea gigantea. Next base: position 93,341 of record JAKOGI010001237.1, read on the forward strand.
AAATGGTTCTACCGTTTCTTTCATTCATCCTCCACCAGATGACCTCAAAATCCTCCTCAAAGGTGAACCCATTCTGGCTATACCTTTTCGCAAAGGCCGGGAGGGGAATGATACAGTCAAACTTGATGACCTCAAAAAGGTCCATCAACAAGCCAATTACACAAACGCTATCCTCCAGACTACTGCCACTCAATTAAACCATGTTTCCTTAAGGATAGAAGAAACAGAGAAACCAAGCATCACAAACACTCTAAGTACCAGTTATACTGATCAAGTATCAAAACCTTTTTTCAAAACTGATAGTATTCCTAGGGCCAATGAAGAGTCATTTTCGGAAGCCTTCTCTAATGCCCATTTTCTTAAGCTCATTTCAGACAAATTTCAGGAGCTGACAGACTCCAAGGAAAAGTCAGTTTCTTGCTTAGACAAAACCGGCCAAAATCAGCCAAGTGATACTTCATCCTCTGGTGAAGAGGAGAGTACTGACAATGAGGAAGCATTGAATGTTATAGAAGAAACCTTCGATGAACCCTCACCATCTGCCGTAAACAAAATTAGGAATTGGTCCTCAGTTAGTACCAGAAACTACTATCCAAGACCTACTTTTGTTTATGGCAGATGGTGAGGGTTCATTGAAGGTTTCTTGTATAACATTCAATCCTTCCTAAGCGTGATTCTGAAATTCAGATCACACTCCATAAGGGAAGATCTCTCTACTCCTGCCCCTTCAAATTTTAGACGTTCTTTTTCTGACTTCTCCTCTGCTAGATCTAAACCTTTCGACAATTCTCACAGATATCGATTTCGGGCCCCAATTCCTGAACCCGTTATTGATCCTCCTTCTCCAACTTCATCTGGAATTGGAGCAGCCATCAATGTTCTTACAGCACCTGGTTTTACCATTAACTGGGAAACAATCAAAGAAGACTACTATTCCGGTAGAAATGCTTCTTTACGTACCTGGTTTGAACAAATGGACAGAAACCTCAGAGAAGAGATCAAAAAGGAATGGATTACAGACATGGAACGTCTGCAAGTTAATTTTCCTTTCTTCTTTTGGTTTCCAACATTTGCTTCAAAAAAGGGTATGCAAAATGTCTATTCAATTCCTAGTCTTAATGTCCAAACAAATTTACAAAAAATTTCGTATTTTTCAAATGGTTCTACCGTTTCTTCAGTTCATCCTCCACCAGATGACCCCAAAATCCTCCTCAAAGGTGAACCCATTCTAACTACACCTTTTCGCAAAGGCCAGGAGGGGAATGATACAGTCAAACTTGATAACCTCAAAAATGTCCATCAACAAGCCAATTACACAAACACTATCCTCTAGACTATTGCCACTCAATTAAACCATGTTTCCTTAAGGATAGAAGAAACAAAGAACCAAGCGTCACAAACACTCCAAGTACCAGTTATACTGACCAAGTGTCAAAACCATTTTTCAAAACTGATAGTATTCCCAGGGCCAATGAAGAGTCGTTTTCGGAAGCCTTCTTTAATGCCCATTTTCTTAAGCTTATTTCAGGCAAAATTCAGGAGCTGACAGACTCCAAGGAAAAGTCAGTTTCTTGCATAGACAAAACCTGCCAAAATCAGCCAAGTGATACTTCATCCTCTGGTGAAGGGGAGAGTACTGACAATGAGGAAGCATTGAATGTTATAGAAGAAACCTTTGATGAACCCTCACCATCTACCATAAACAAAATTAGGAATTGGTCCTCAGGTAGTACCAGAAACTACTATCCAAGACCTACTTTTGTTTATGGCAGATGGTGAGGGTTCATTGAAGGTTTCTTCCATAACATTCAATGCTTCCTAAGGGTAATTCTGAAATTCAGATCACACTCCATAAGGGGAGATCTCTCTACTCCTGCCCCTTCAAATTTTAGACGTCCTTTTTCTGACTTCTCCTCTGCTAGATCTGAACCTTTAGACAATTCTCACAGCTATCGATTTCGGGCCCCAATTCCTGAACCCGTAATTGGTCCTCCTTCTCCAACTTCATCTGGAATTGGAGCAGCCATCAATGTTCTTACAGCACCTGTTTTTACCATTAACTGGGAAACAATTAAAGAAGACTACTATTCCAGTAGAAATGCTTCTTCACGTACCTGGTTTGAACAAATGGATAGAAAACTCAGAGAAGAGATCAAAAGGGAATGGATTACAGACATGGAACGTCTGCTAGTTAATTTTCCTTTCTTCCTTTGGTTTCCAACATTTGCTTCAAAAAAGGGTATGCAAAATGTCTATTCAATTCCTAGTCTTAATGCCCAAACAAATTTGCAAAATATTTCGTATTTTTCAAATGGTTCTACCGTTTCTTCAGTTCATCCTCCACCAGATGACCTCAAAATCCTCCTCAAAGGTGAACCCATTCTGACTACACCTTTTCGCAAAGGCCTGGAGGTGAATGATACAGTCAAACTTGATAACCTCAAAAAGGTCCATCAACAAGCCAATTACACAAACACTATCCTCCAGACTATTGCCACTCAATTAAACCATGTTTCCTTAAGGACAGAAGAAACAAAGAAACCAAGCATCACAAACACTCCAAGTACCAGTTATACTGACCAAGTGTCAAAATCTTTTTTCAATACTGATAGTATTCCTAGGGCCAATGAAGAGTCATTTTCGGAAGCCTTCTCTAATGCCCATTTTCTTAAACTCATTTCAGACAAAATTCAGGAGCTGACAGACTCCAAGGGAAAATCAGTTTCTTGGTTAGACAAAACCAGTTAAAATCAGCCAAGGGATACTTCATCCTCTGGTGAAGAGGATAGTACTGACAATGAGGAAGCATTGAATGTTATAGAAGAAACCTTCGATGAACCCTCACCATCTCCCATAAACAAAATTAGGAATTGGTCCTCAGGTAGTACCAGAAACTACTATCCAAGACCTACTTTTGTTTATGGCAGATGGTGGGGGTTCATTGAAGGTTTCTTCCATAACATTCAATGCTTCCTAAGGCTGATTCTGAAATTCAGATCACACTCCATAAGGGAAGATCTCTCTACTCCTGCCCCTTCAAATTTTAGATGTCCTTTTTCTGACTTCTCCTCTGCTAGATCTGAACCTTTAGACAATTCTCACAGATATCGATTTCGGGCCCCAATTCCAGAACCCGTTATTGATCCTCCTTCTCCAACTTCATCTGGAATTGGAGCAGCCATCAATGTTCTTACAGCGCCTGGTTTTACCATTAACTGGGAAACAATCAAAGAAGACTACTATTCCAGTAGAAATGCTTCTTTACGTACCTGGTTTGAACAAATGGACAGAAACTTCAGAGAAGAGATCAAAAAGGTATGGATTGCAGACATGGAACGTCTGCAAGTTAATTTTCCTTTCTTCCTCTGGTTTCCAACGTTTGCTTCAAAAAAGGGTATGCAAAATGTCTATTCAATTCCTAGTCTTAATGTCCAAACAAATTTACAAAAAATTTAACATTTTTCAAATGGTTCCACCGTTTCTTTCGTTCATCCTCCACCAGATGACGTCAAAATCCTCCTCAAAGGTGAACCCATTCTGGCTACACCTTTTCGCAAAGGCCGGGAGGGGAATGATACAGTCAAACTCGATGACCTCAAAACGGTCCATCAACAAGCCAATTACACAAACACTATCCTCCAGACTATTGCCACTCAATTAAACCATGTTTCGTTGAGGATAGAAGAAATAAAGAAACCAAGCATCACAAACACTCCAAGTACCAGTTATAATGACCAAGTGTCAAAACCTTTTTTCAAAATTGATAGTATTCCCAGGGCTAATGAAGAGTCATTTTCGAAAGCCTTCTCTAATGCCCATTTTCATAAGCTCATTTCAGACAAAATTCAGGAGCTGACAGACTCCAAGGAAAAGTCAGTTTCTTGCTTAGGCAAAACCTGCCAAAATCAGCCGAGTGATACTTCATCCTCTGGTGGAGAGGAGAGTACTGACAATGAGGAAGCATTGAATGTTATAGAAGGAACCTTCGATGAACCCTCACCATCTGCCATAAACAAAATTAGGAATTGGTCCTCAGGTAGCACCAGAAACTACTATCCAAGACCTACTTTTGTTTATGGTAGATGGTGAGGGTTCATTGAAGGTTTCTTGCATAACATCCAATGCTTCCTAAGGGTGATTCTGAAATTCAGATCACACTCTATAAGGGAAGATCTCTCTACTCCTGGCCCTTCAAATTTTAGACGTTCTTTTTCTGACTTCTCCTCTGGTAGATGTGAACCTTTGGACAGTTCTCACAGATATCGATTTCGGGCCCCAATTCCTGAACCCGTTATTGGTCATCCTTCTCCAACTTCATCTGGAATTGGAGCAGCCGTCAATGTTCTTACAGCACCTGTTTTTACCATTAGCTGGGAAACAATCAAAGAAGACTACTATTCCAGTAGAAATGCTTCTTCACGTACCTGGTTTGAACAAATGGACAGAATCCTCAGAGAAGAGATCAAAAGGGAATGGATTACAGACATGGAACATCTGCAAGTTAATTTTCCTTTCTTCCTCTGGTTTCCAACATTTGCTTCAAAAAAGGGTATGCAAAATGTCTATTCAATTCCTAGTCTTAATGTCCAAACAAATTTACAAAAAATTTGGCATTTTTCAAATGGTTCTACCGTTTCTTCAGTTCATCCTCCACCAGATGACCTCAAAATCCTCCTCAAAGGTGAACCCATTCTGACTATACGTTTTCGCAAAGGCCGGGAGGGGAATGATACAGTCAAACTTGACAACCTCAAAAAGGTCCATGAATAAGCCAATTACACAAACACTATCCTCCAGACTATTGCCACTCAATTAAACCATGTTTCCTTAAGGATAGAAGAAACAAAGAAACCAAGCATCACAAACACTCCAAGCACCAGTTATACTGACCAAGTGTCAAAATCTTTTTTCAATACTGATAGTATTCCCAGGGCTTATGAAGTGTCATTTTCGAAAGCCTTCTCCAATGCCCATTTTCTTAAGCTCATTTCAGACAAAATTCAAGAGCTGACAGACTTCAAAGAAAAGTCAGTTTCTTGCTTAGACAAAACCTGTTAAAATCAGCCAAGTGATACTTCATCCTCTGGTGAAGAGGAGAGTACTGACAATGAGGAAGCATTGAATGTTATAGAAGAAACCTTCGATGAACCCTCACCATCTCCCATAAACAAAATTAGGAATTGGTCCTCAGGTAATACCAGAAACTACCATCCAAGACCTACTTTTGTTTATGGCAGATGGTGAGGGTTCATTGAAGGTTTCTTCCATAACATTCAATGCTTCCTAAGGGTGATTCTGAAATTCAGATCACACTCCATAAGGGAAGATCTCTCTACTCCTGGCCCTTCAAATTTTAGGCGTTCTTTTTCTGACTTCTCCTCTGCTAGATCTGAACCTTTAGACAATTCTCACAGATATCGATTTCGGGCCCCAATTCCTGAACCCGTTATTGATCCTCCCTCTCCAACTTCATCTGGAATTGGAGCCGCCGTCAATGTTCTTACAGCACCTGTTTTCACCATTAACTGGGAAACAATCAAAGAAGACTACTATTTCAGTAGAAATGCTTCTTTACGTACCTGGTTTGAACAAATGGACAGAAACCTCAGAGAAGAGATCAAAAAGGAATGGATTGCAGGCATGGAACGTCTGCAAGTTAATTTTCCTTTCTTCCTCTGGTTTCCAACATTTGCTTCAAAAAAGGGCATGCAAAATGTCTATTCAATTCCTACTCTTAATGTCCAAACAAATTTGCAAAAAATTTGGCATTTTTCAAATGGTTCTACCGTTTCTTCAGTTCATCCTCCACCAAATGACCTCAAAATCCTCCTCAAAGGTGAACCCATTCTGGCTACACCTTTTTGCAAAGGCGAGGAGGGGAATGATGCAGTCAAACTTGATGACCTCAAAAAGGTCCGTCAACAAGCCAATTACACAAACACTATCCTCCAGACTATTGCCACTCAATTAAACCATGTTTCCTTAAGGATAGAAGAAACAAAGAAACCAAGCATCACAAACACTCCAAGTACCAGTTATACTGGCCAAGTGTCAAAATCTTTTTTCAAAACTGATAGTATTCCCAGGGCTAATGAAGAGTCTTTTGTTTATGGCAGATGATGAGGGTTCATCGAAGGTTTCTTCTATAACATTCAACGCTTCCTGCGGGTGATTCTGAAATTCAGATCACACTCCATAAGGGAAGATCTCAGTACTCCTGGTCCTTCAAATTTTAGACGTTCTTTTTCTAACTTCTCCTCTGCTAGATCAGAACCTTTAGACAATTCTCACAGATATATATTTTGGGCCCCAATTCCTGAACCCGTTATTGATCCTCCTTCTCCAACTTCATCTGGAATTGGAGCAGCCATCAATGTTCTTACAACACCTGGTTTTACCATTAACTGGGAAACAATCAAAGAAGACATTGCAGAAATGCTTCGTTACGTACCTGGTTTGAACAAATGGACAGAAACCTCAGAGAAGAGATGAAAAAGGAATGGATTGCAGACATGGAACATCTGTAAGTTAATTTTTCTTTCTTCCTCTGGTTTCCAACATTTGCTTCAAAAAAAGGGTATGCAAAATGTCTATTCAATTCCTAGTCTTGATGTCCAAACAAATTTACAAAAAATTTGGCATTTTTCAAATGGTTCTACGATTTCTTCAGTTTATCCTCCACCAAATGACCTCAAAATCCTCCTCAAAGGTGAACCCATTCTGGCTACACCTTTTCGCAAAGGCCGGCAGGGGAATGATACAGTCAAACTTAATTACCTAAAAAAGGTCCATCAATAAGCCAATTACACAAACACTATCCTCCAGACTATTGCCACTCAATTAAACCATGTTTCCTTAAGGATAGAAGAAATAAAGAAACCAAGCATCATAAACACTCCTAGTACCAGTTATACTGGCCAAGTGTCAAAATCTTTTTTCAAAACTGATAGTATTCCCAGGGCCAATGAAGAGTCTTTTTCGGAAGCCTTCTCTAATGCCCATTTTCTTAAGCTCATTTCAGACAAAATTTAGGAGCTGACAGACTCCAAAGAAAAGTCAGTTTCTTGCTTAGACAAAACCTGTCAAAATCAGCCAAGTGATACTTCATCCTCTGGTGAAGAGGAGAGTACTGACAATGAGGAAGCATTGAATGTTATAGAAGAAACCTTCGATGAACCCTCACCATCTGCCATATACAAAATTAGGAATTGGTCCTCAGGTAGCACCAGAAACTACTATCCAAGACCTACTTTTGTCTATGGCAGATGATGAGGGTTCATCGAAGGTTTCTTCTGTAACATTCAACGCTTCCTAAGGGTGATTCTGAAATTCAGATCACAGTCCATAAGGGAAGATCTCTCTACTCCTGGTCCTTCAAATTTTAGACGTTCTTTTTCTGACTTCTCCTCTGCTAGATCTGAACCTTTAGACAATTCTCACAGATATATATTTTGGGCACCAATTCCTGAACCCGTTATTGATCCTCCTTCTCCAACTTCATCTGGAATTGGAGCAGCCATCAATGTTCTTACAACACCTGGTTTTACCATTAACTGGGAAACAATCAAAGAAGACATTGCAGAAATGCTTCGTTACGTACCTGGTTTGAACAAATGGACAGAAACCTCAGAGAAGAGATGAAAAAGGAATGGATTGCAGACATGGAACATCTGCAAGTTAATTTTTCTTTCTTCCTCTGGTTTCCAACATTTGCTTCAAAAAAGGGTATGCAAAATGTCTATTCAATTCCTAATCTTAATGTCCAAACAAATTTACAAAAAATTTCGCATTTTTCAAATGGTTCCACCGTTTCTTCAGTTCATCCTCCACCAGATGACCTCAAAATCCTCCTCAAAGGTGAACCCATTCTGGTTACACCCTTTCGCAAAGGCCGGGAGGGAATGATACGGTCAAACTTGATGACCTCAAAAAGGTCCATCAACAAGCCAATTACACAAACACTATCCTCCAGACTATTGCCACTCAATTAAACCATGTTTCCTTAAGGATCCTACCAATACTGGCCAAGTGTCAAAATCTTTTTTCAAAACTGATAGTATTCAATGAAGAGTCACAAGCCTTCTCTAAATTTTCTTAAGCTCATTTCACAAAATTCAGGAGCTGACAGACTCTAAAGAACAGTCAGTTTCCTGCTTAGATAAAGCCTGTCAAAATCAGCCAAGTGATACTTCATCCTTTGGTGAAGAGGAGAATACTGGCAATGAGGAAGCATTGAATGTTATAGAAGAAACCTTCGATGAACCCTCACCATCTACCATAAACAAAATTAGGAATTGGTCCTCAGGAAGTACCAAAAACTACTATCCAAGACCTACTTTTGTTTGTGGCAGATGGTGAGGGTTCATCAAAGGTGTCTTCTATAACATTCAATGCTTCCTAAGGGTGATTCTGAAATTCAGATCACACTCCATAAGGGAAGATCTCTCTACTCCTGGTCCTTCAAATTTTAGACGTTCTTTTTCTGACTTCTCCTCTGCTAGATCTGAACCTTTTGACAATTCTCAAAGATATCGATTTCGGGCCCCAATTCCTGAACCCGTTATTGATTCTCCTTCTCCAACTTCATCTGGAATTGGAGCAGCCATCAATGTTCTTACAATACCTGGTTTTACCATTAACTAGGAAACAATCAAAGAAGACTACTATTCCAGTAGAAATGTTTCTTTACGTACCTGGTTTGAACAAATGGACAGAAACCTCAGAGAAGAGATCAAAAAGGAATGGATTGCAGACATGGAACATCTGCAAGTTAATTTTCCTTTCTTCCTCTGGTTTCCAACATTTGCTTCAAAAAAGGGTATGCAAAATGTCTATTCAATTCCTGGTCTTAATGTCCAAACAAATTTACAAAAAATTTGACATTTTTCAAATGGTTCTGCCGTTTCTTTCGTTCATCCTCCACCAGATGACCTCAAAATCCTCCTCAAAGGTGAACCCATTCTGGCTACACCTTTTCACAAAGGTCGGGAGGGGAATGATACAGTCAAACTCGATGACCTCAAAAAGGTCCATCAACAAGCCAATTACACAAACACTATCCTCCAGACTATTGCCACTCAAATAAACCATGTTTCCCTAAGGATAGAAGAAACAAAGAAACCAAGCGTCACAAACACTCCAAGTACCAGTTATACTGACCAAGTGCCAAAACCTTTTTTCAAAATTGATAGTATTCCCAGGGCCAATGAAGAGTCATTTTCGGAAGCCTTCTCTACTGCCCATTTTCTTAAGCTCATTTTAGACAAAATTCTGGAGCTGACAGACTCCAAGGAAAAGTCAGTTTCTTGCTTAGACAAAACCTGCCAAAATCAGCCAAGTGATACTTCATCCTTTGGTGAAGAGGAGAGTACTGACAATGAGGAAGCATTGAATGTTATAGAAGAAACCTTCGATGAACCCTCACCATCTGCCATAAACAAAATTAGGAATTGGTCCTCAGGTAATACCAGAAACTACTATCCAAGACTTACTTTTGTTTATGGCAGATGGTGTGGGTTCATTGAAGGTTTCTTTAATAACATTCAATGCTTCCTAAGGGTGATTCTGAAATTCAGATCACACTCCACAAGGGAATATCCCTCTACTCCTGGCCCTTCAAATTTTAGACGTTCTTTTTCTGACTTCTCCTCTGCTAGATGTGAACCTTTAGACAGTTCTCACAGATATCGATTTCGGGCCCCAATTCCTGAACCCGTTATTGGTCCTCCTTCTGCAACTTCAACTGGAATTGGGGCAGCCATCAATGTTCTTACAGCACCTGTTTTTGCCATTAGCTGGGAAACAATCAAAGAAGACTACTATTCCAGTAGAAATGCTTCTTCACGTACCTGGTTTGAACAAATGGACAGAAACCTCAGAGAAGAGATCAAAAGGGAATGGATTACAGACATGGAACGTCTGCTAGTTAATTTTCCTTTCTTCCTCTGGTTTCCAACATTTGGTTCAAAAAAGGGTTTGCAAAATGACTATTCAATTCCTAGTCTTAATGTCCAAACAAATTTACAAAAAAATTGGCATTTTTCAAATGCTTCTACCGTTTCTTCAGTTCATCCTCCACCAGATGACCTCAAAATCCTCCTCAAAGGTGAACCCATTCTGACTATACGTTTTCGCAAAGGCCGGGAGGGGAATGATACAGTCAAACTTGACAACCTCAAAAAGGTCCATGAATAAGCCAATTACACAAACACTATCCTCCAGACTATTGCCACTCAATTAAACCATGTTTCCTTAAGGATAGAAGAAACAAAGAAACCAAGCATCATAAACACTCCAAGTACCAGTTATACTGACCAAGTGTCAAAATCTTTTTTCAATACTGATAGTATTCCCAGGGCCAATGAAGAGTCATTTTCGGAAGCCTTCTCTAATGCCCATTTTCTTAAGCTCATTTCAAACAAAATTCAAGAGCTGACAGACTTCAAAGAAAAGTCAGTTTCTTGCTTAGACAAAACCTGTTAAAATTAGCCAAGTGATACTTCATCCTATGGTGAAGGGGAGAGTACTGACAATGAGGAAGCATTGAATGTTATAGAAGAAACCTTCGATGAACCCTCACCATCTCCCATAAACAAAATTAGGAATTGGTCCTCAGGTAATACCAGAAACTACCATCCAAGACCTACTTTTGTTTATGGCAGATGGTGAGGGTTCATTGAAGGTTTCTTCCATAACATTCAATGCTTCCTAAGGGTGATTCTGAAATTCAGATCACACTCCATAAGGGAAGATCTCTCTACTCCTGGCCCTTCAAATTTTAGGCGTTCTTTTTCTGACTTCTCCTCTGCTAGATCTGAACCTTTAGACAATTCTCACAGATATCGATTTCGGGCCCCAATTCCTGAACCCGTTATTGATCCTCCCTCTCCAACTTCATCTGGAATTGGAGCCGCCGTCAATGTTCTTACAGCACCTGTTTTCACCATTAACTGGGAAACAATCAAAGAAGACTACTATTTCAGTAGAAATGCTTCTTTACGTACCTGGTTTGAACAAATGGACAGAAACCTCAGAGAAGAGATGAAAAAGGAATGGATTGCAGACATGGAACATCTGCAAGTTAATTTTTCTTTATTCCTCTGGTTTCCAACATTTGCTTAAAAAAAAGGGTATGCAAAATGTCTACTCAATTCCTAGCCTTAATGTCCAAACAAATTTACAAAAAATTTCGCATTTTTCAAATGGTTCCACCGTTTCTTCAGTTCATCCTCCACCCGATGACCTCAAAATCCTCCTCAAAGGTGAACCCATTCTGGCTACACCTTTTTGCAAAGGCCGGGAGGGGAATGATACAGTCAAACTTGATGACCTCAAAAAGGTCCATCAACAAGCCAATTACACAAACACTATCCTCCAGACTATTGCCACTCAATTAAACCATGTTTCCTTGAGGATAGAAGAAACAAAGAAACCAAGCATCACAAACACTCCAAGTACCAGTTATACTGACCAAGTGTCAAAACCTTTTTTCAAAACTGATAGTATTCCCAGGGCCAATGAAGAGTCATTTTCGGAAGCCTTCACTAATGCCTATTTTCTTAAGCTCATTTCAGGCAAAATTCAGGAGCTGACAGACTCTAAAGAACAGTCAGTTTCTTGCTTAGATAAAGCCTGTCAAAATCAGCCAAGTGATACTTCATCCTTTGGTGAAGAGGAATACTGCAATGAGGAAGCATTGAATGTTATAGAAGAAACCTTATTTTGGGCCCCAATTCCTGAACCCGTTATTGATCCTCCTTCTCCAACTTCATCTGGAATTGGAGCAGCCATCCAATGTTCTTACAACACCTGGTTTTACCATTAACTGGGAAACAATCAAGGAAGACATTGCAGAAATGCTTCGTTACGTACCTGGTTTGAACAAATGGACAGAAACCTCAGAGAAGAGGTGAAAAAGGAATGGATTGCAGACATGGAACATCTGCAAGTTAATTTTTCTTTCTTCCTCTGGTTTCCAACATTTGCTTCAAAAAAGGGTATGCAAAATGTCTATTCAATTCCTAGTCTTAATGTCCAAACAAATTTACAAAAAATTTGGCATTTTTCAAAATGGTTCCACCGTTTCTTCAGTTCATCCTCCACCAGATGACCTCAAAATCCTCCTCAAAGGTGAAGCCCATTCTGGCTACACCTTTTCGCAAAGGCCGGGAGGGGAATGATACAGTCAAACTTGATGACCTCAAAAAGGTCCATCAACAAGCCAATTACACAAACACTATCCTCCAGACTTTGCCACTCAATTAAACCATGTTTCCTTAAGGATAGAAGAAATAAAGAAACCAAGCATCATAAACACTCCTAGTACCAGTTACACTGGCCAAGTGTCAAAATCTTTTTTCAAAACTGATAGTATTCCCAGGGCCAATGAAGAGTCATTTTCAGAAGCCTTCCCTAATGTCCATTTTCTTAAGCTCATTTCAGACAAAATTCAGGAGCTGACAGACTCCAAAGAAAAGTCAGTTTCTTGCTTAGACAAAACCTGTCAAAATCCACCAAGTGATACTTCATCCTCTGGTGAAGAGGAGAGTACTAACAATAAGGAAGCATTGAACGTTATAGAAGAAACCTTCGATGAACCCTCACCATCTGCCATAAACAAAATTAGGAATTGGTCCTCAGGTAGTACCAGAAACTACTACCCAAGACCTACTTTTGTTTATGGCAGATGGTGAGGGTTCATCGAAGGTTTCTTCTATAACATTCAAGCTTCCTAAATTCTGAAATTCAGATCACACTCCATAAAGGAAGATCTCTCTACTCCTGGTCCTTCAAATTTTAGACGTTCTTTTTCTGACTTCTCCTCTGCTAGATCTGAACCTTTAGACAATTCTCACAGATATATATTTTGGGTGAACCCGGATCCTCCTTCTCCAACTTCATCTGCAATTGGAGCAGCCATCAATGTTCTTACAGCACCTGGTTTACCATTAACTGGGAAACAATATTGCTGAAATGCTTCGTTACGTACCTGGTTTGAACAAATGGACAGAAACCTCAGAGAAGAGATGAAAAAGGAATGGATTGCAGACATCATCTGTAAGTTAATTTTTCTTTCTTCCTCTGGTTTCCAACATTTGCTTCAAAAAAAGGGTATGCTGTCTAAATTCCTAGATGTCCATAAAGGAAGATCTCTCTACTCCTGGTCCTTCAAATTTTAGACGTTCTTTTTCTGACTTCTCCTCTGCTAGATCTGAACCTTTAGACAATTCTCACAGATATATATTTTGGGCACCAAATCCTGAACCCGATATTGATCCTCCTTCTCCAACTTCATCTGCAATTGGAGCAGCCATCAATGTTCTTACAGCACCTGGCTTTACCATTAACTGGGAAACAATCAACGAAGACATTGCTGAAATGCTTCGTTACGTACCTGGTTTGAACAAATGGACAGAAACCTCAGAGAAGAGATGAAAAAGGAATGGATTGCAGACATAGAACATCTGTAAGTTAATTTTTCTTTCTTCCTCTGGTTTCCAACATTTGCTTCAAAAAAAGGGTATGCAAAATGTCTATTCAATTCCTAGTCTTAATGTCCAAACAAATTTACAAAAAATTTCGCATTTTTCAAATGGTTCCAACGTTTCTTCAGTTCATCCTCCACCAGATGACCTCAAAATCCTCCTCAAAGGTGAACCCATTTTGGCTACACCTTTTTGCAAAGGCCGGGAGGGGAATGATACAGTTAAACTTGATGACCTCAAAAAGGTCCATCAACAAGCCAATTACATAAACACTATCCTCCAGACTATTGCCTCTCAATTAAACCATGTTTCCTTGAGGATAGAAGAAACAAAGAAACTAAGCATTACAAACACTCCAAGTACCAGTTATACTGACCAAGTGTCAAAACCTTTTTTCAAAACTGATAGTATTCCCAGGGCCAATGAAGAGTCATTTTCGGAAGCCTTCACTAATGCCTATTTTCTTAAGCTCATTTTAGGCAAAATTCAGGAGCTGACAGACTCTAAAGAACAGTCAGTTTCTTGCTTAGATAAAGCCTGTCAAAATCAGCCAAGTGATACTTCATCCTTTGGTGAAGAGGAGAATACTGGCAATGAGGAAGCATTGAATGTTATAGAAGAAACCTTCGATGAACCCTCACCATCTACCATAAACAAAATTAGGAATTGGTCCTCAGGTAGTACCAGAAACTACTATCCAAGACCTACTTTTGTTTGTGGCAGATGGTGAGGGTTCATCAAAGGTTCTTCTATAACATTCAATGCTTCCTAAGGGTGATTCTGAAATTCAGATCACACTCCATAAGGGAAGATCTCTCTACTCCTGGCCCTTCAAATTTTAGACGTCCTTTTTCTGACTTCTCCTCTGCTAGATCTGAACCTTTAGACAATTCTCAAAGATATCGATTTCAGGCACCTATCCCAGAACCTGTTATTGATCCCCCTTCTCCAACTTCTTCCGGAGTTAGAGCAGCCATAAATGTTCTTACAACACCTGGTTTTACCGTTAACTAGGAAACAATTAAAGAAGACTACTATTCTAGTAGAAATGCTTCTTTACGTACCTAGTTTGAACAAATGGACAGAAATCTGAGAGAAGAAATCAAAAAGGAATGGATTGCAGACATGGAACGTCTGTAAGTTAATTTTCCTTTCTTCCTCCGGTTTCCTACATTTGCTTCAAAAAAGGGTATGCAAAATGTCTATTCCATCCCTAGTATCAATGTCCAAACAAATCTACAAAAAATTTGGCATTTTTCAAATGGTTCCACAGTTTCTTCAGTTCATCCTCTACCAGATGACCTCAAAATTCTCCTCAAAGGTGAACCCATTCTGGCTACACCTTTTCGCAAAGGCCGGGAGGGGAATGATACAGTCAAACTTGATGACCTCGAAAAGGTCCATCAACAAGCCAATTATACAAACACTATCCTGCAGACTATTGCCACTCAATTAAACCATGTTTCCTTGAGGATAGAAGAAACAAAGAAACCAAGCATCACAAACACTCCAAGTACCAGTTATAGTGACCAAGTGTCAAAACATTTTTCCAAAACTGATAGTATTCCCAAGGCCAATGAAGAGTCATTTTCGGAAGCCTTCTCTAATGCCCATTTTCTTAAGCTCATTTTAGGCAATATTCAGGAGCGGACAGACTCCAAAGAAAAGTCAGTTTCTTGCTTAGACAAAACCTGTCAAAATCAGCCAAGTGATACTTCATCCTCTGATGAAGAGGAGAGTACTGACAATGAGGAAGCATTGAATGCTGTAGAAGAAACCTTCGATGTACCCTCGCCATCTGGCATAAACAAAATTAGGAATTGGCCCTCAGGTAGCACCAAAAACTACTATCCAAGACCTACTCCCCTAGACATCCAATATGAGGAAAGAGGTAGTTTTACAACCTCTCAATTTAGTGGTGATGTAGTCCACCAATGGAACATAGATGGAAAATCGGAACATGAGATCCTCAGTACCCTACAAGAAATGACCGTGGCCCTGCCTGCTTACAAAGCTCGCAAGCTTACTAATTCCCAAGCAGCCACCGCCCTAGTTATAGGATTTTCTGGACAATTGAAATTTTGGTGGGACAATTTCGTGACTGAAGATGAGAGAACAAAAATCCTTAACCACAAATACAAAAAGACCAATGATCGTGGTGTGGAAGTTGAGGACGAAAATGGAGCCGAAATGCTTGTCCATACCATTACCCTATATTTCCTAGGCAACCCAAGGGAAGAACAAGTTGCCTCCAAAACTATCCTTATTAACCTTCGTTGTCCAACCCTGACAGACTATCGATGGTATAAGGATGTCCGAACCCATGTACTCAAAAGAGAAGATGGAACCTAAGACTTTTGGAAAGAAAGATTTATTGCAGGACTACCCAAACTCTTTGGGGAAAGAATCCTCAATAAACTTCGCCAAAACTTTGGCACCAATGACATTCCTTTTGGCCTCCTAACCTTTGGACGATTGTTTGGTATTGTCAAATCAGAAGGATTGACTCTTTGCAATGAAATCAAAATTCAATCCAAATATGGATCAGAACGAGCACAATCTCGTAAAGAGATGGGCACTTTCTGTGAAGCATTTGGGGTTACAAAAATTGAAGCCCCTTCTAGCACCAGAAAGCGACTTCAAAAGAGGAAGCCTAAACCTACATTCCGAAGGGTCCCTCCAAAACAGCCCAAACCATTTGTCAAAAAAGAACAGCCCAAACCTGTTCCCAAAAAGAAGCAAACGGCCCAAAATAAGCAAAAGCCTGTAGTTTGCTACAAATGTGGAAAGGTTGGCCATAAATCTTTTCAATGCAAAACCGAACAAAAGATTAATGAGTTATTTTCTGGAGAACTCGAGCTATAGAAAAAACTCTTAGCCCTTTTGATAACAAATGTTTCTGGATTTGATCAAGATGAAGATTACTATGCTGAGTCTACTGAGGATTCAGAGTATGAATTATCTCCAATCTTATCTTTAAACGTTATTACCAGTAAACCACAAAAAGAATTTCTTCTTGATCTCATTTGCCAAATTCCTGAGATCGAAACAAAGCGAGAATACCTTGACAAATTAAAGGGTATTATCCTTGAAGAAGAAGAGAAGCCTCCTAAGTTCGAATTAGGACCTTCTTCTTCCTCACTTACTTAAATCTTTGATCGTTACCCAATTACAAACCCATATCAACAAATTACTACCAAAGAACTTCAAACTGAGATTAATGATCTCAAAACTCAAGTACGTTTTCTCAAGACAGAAATTTCTGGTCTTAAAACAAAAGATCTTGAGATTGAAACAAAATTGGCACTCCTTGAGTCCTTTAAAACAAAACCGCTGACTCTTGAAACAGAACCTATTTTAGGTATTCAAAAAACTGAGATTCCACAAACCCAGTTTTTACAGACAATTTCCAAAGTAACATTTCAAAAATGGTATTCTGTTTTTACTCTGGTAGTTAACGATTTCTCCATTAATGCAGTGGCTCTCATTGACAGTGGAGCATATCAAAATTGCATTAAGACAGGAATTGTTCCTACAAAGTTTTGTGAAAGAACAAGGGAGTAATTAGTTAGCGCCAATGGCGAACCCTTGAACATTCATTCCAAGTTTAACAAAGGATATATTCAAAACAACAATTATTGTTTCAAAAACATTTTCCTTATCGTCGACAATATTTCTAATGATATTATTTTAGGAACTCCATTTCTTACACAAATTTATCCTTTTACGGTTAATGAAATAGGTGTCCATACAAAAATTATGGGCAACGCTATTTCGTTTCCCTTTTTATCTTCTGCTCACCAAAAGGAAATTTTAAGTCTTCAAGCATCTTCCATTTTTAAGCAAATTAATAGTTTGCAAACCAAAAGAAAACAAATTTGCCATTTACAAGAAGAAATTTCGTATCTTCGTATCGAAGAACAATTTCAAAATCCTTATGTTCAGCTCAAAATCAAAGATTTTGAAGAACTAATTAAGAAACGTATATGTTCTGTCCTCCCCAATGCTTCCTGGGAAAGAAAGAAACATATCATTTCTTTACCATATGAGCCCGATTTTGATGAGAAAAATGGTCCTGCAGTCTCTGCACCAAAATTAATTTTATTTCAAACAAAAATAAGATTTCTTGGTTATGATATTTATCAAGGTACCACTGAACCAATTATGAGATCCCTTGCATTTGCTGACAAATTTTTTGATGAAAACAAAGACAAGAAACAGTTGCAATGTTTTCTAGGTTGCCTGAATTATGTCTTTGATTTCTTCCCAAAAATACGACATTTATGTGCACCTTTGTATAAGAGACTTAAGAAAAATCCTGTCCCTTGGACCAAAGAGCATACTAGAATTGTTTAACAAGTTAAGACTAGAGTTAAGTCTCTCCAATGCCTGAATATCCCTCACCCAGCTGCATTCATGATAGTCAAAACTGATGCATCTGACATAGGATATGGAGGCATACTCAAGCAAAATTTGGAGTCTCATTCACAAGAACAATTAGTCAGATTTCATTCAGGACTTCCTCAACAAAATTATTCTACTATCAAAAAGGAAATATTATCAGTAGTACTGTGTATTTCCAAATTTCAAGATGATCTGTTTTACAAAAAATTTCTACTTCGTATTGATTGCAAATCTGCCAAAGAAATTTTACAAAAGGATGTGAAGAATTTAGTTTCAAAATAAATCTTTGCCCGTTGGCAAGCAATTCTTTCCGCTTTTGATTTCGACATTGAATTTATCAAAGGCGAAAGCAACTCTCTTCCGGATTTCTTAACAAGAGAATTCTTGCAAGGAAAGAGTGACAAAAATATTGTTTTGCATATGAGTTCTTCCAAGAACAACCGCAAAGACAAAGGTAAAGGGATCAGACGAGCTGAAGATTATCAGCTTGAAGTCCCCATGCATCTCCCTACACAAAACCAATTTCAAGCACTGACACAATTTCCTCCATTGCCATACATATCAATCGTAGCAAAACCACCTTCAAAACCAACAGTTGACAATGCATATGTTGTTCGACATACTGAACATCTGTTTCTTACAAATTACAAAGCGATGCCTTCTCCAGAAGTAATCAAGCCTCTGGTCCAAAAAGCCTTTAGCAAAAAGCACTTTGCCACAGATCATTCCCAAAAGACCCAACAATTTTACTAGTTAATCCTTGTGGATACTCGTTCCATTGACATCTCTTATACCTTTGACAAAATGAATCCTGGCCATATCCTCTTTTCCAAATGTATCATTCGACAAGTTCTGAGTACTCAACATTGGAAAGATCCATTTGAGGAAAAGAAATTTTCCATTCCTTACACACCCCAGACCTTTGATTACAGCGATTACAGAATGGCTTGGTTTAGGTCATTTCTACCTCATCCTGAAACCCATTCTTGGTTTTTCAATTTCCATGACAATCGCCCTGCACAATTCCCCATTTGGTTCTACTACTGGTGGACATGGTTTGGATGCAGTCTATCAGTTCTGCCAATTAAAGCTCAAGGAGGATGGGAATTCTGGGACAAGAATGTCTCCTCCCTTGAGACTTACACAAAAGAAGTATAATTTTTTAGAGTCTTTAACATAGCCTGGATCTTCTGCTGCGAATACAGCCTACAAAATTACCTCAAAAATTCATTTCCCCTATCATTAGTTCGAGTTTATAAAGTTAAATGGTGGAATGAATTCAAAACAAAACTATCTTGCAGTGAGAATGTTGAACATTACTGCAGAACACGAACAAAGAAGTTCACCTTGCACAATTTACATACATTTGAAGCCAAGGCAGGTATTGGACCTTCTACGCCACAAAAGAAAGAAAGTCCAACAACATCTACCAAGGCCCGTTCAAAGGGTCTGTCTCAAAAGGAGAAGGAGATCCTTGAGTTACTCAAAAATGATCCACAAATGAGGCAAATTTTCCTTCAAAAAATCATTGACAAAGCAACTGACTTAGACGAACAGGCTCTTAGTTCTACTGGCTCTTCAACAAAACCACAACCACACAATATTGTTGATTATCAATATTCACAGGACCCATATGAGCTGTGAATATGACAAAGGCTGGCAAAGGTTAAATGACCTTTGGCAAAATGCAAAAGCCAAATAATTCAAAAGAGCCTGCAAGGGTCATTTGGCCCTTGGCAAAAGTAAAGGCCATTCGTACTAACGAATCTTTTCTTTTGCAGGTCACTTTCGACAAAATTCACTGTTCACCAACAGTCACTCCACTCATAAACAGTGTAATGATAAGAATGATGACTCATCTTTGATTACATGTTCAAGACAAAAGGAATCTACTTTTTCAAAAGAAGACGCACCTTTTGGTACATGATGGCCGAGAAAGAGCATCTACTTTTAAAAAGGAAACAAAATAGCAATTATGGAGAGCACTTACTCCTCCTTTATTTAGGAAGACCGCAAACAAAGAAGAAGGCAAAGCCAATTACAGAGCGATTTACACCCTCTCTTGTAATCTCTCAAGTTTTCTAGCAATTCTAGTTTTCCTTTCTCTCTCTCTCTCTATTCTTCAATTCCATTACAATTCTTCTTCTATTACAAAAGTAAGTTCTACAACTATTCTTACCTCTTGTACAATTAAAAATTCCTGTACAAATTTCAGTTCATAAATAAAAGTTCAGTTTGAGTTTTCGATCCTGCTCTTCCTGGTATCAGACCTACTTAGGTCATGCATCAAAGTCATGGTGTCTAGATTAACAAGAGCCGTGCATAACGGTGGTGTTAAGTGGCATTGGTTAGCCTTTGATACTGTTGGTCAGCCATGGTGAAGGTGGTCCCAGTTGGTGGTCCCGTCATTAACATCTGTCTGCATTTAGGATTAGGTCATGCATCAAAGTCATGGCGTCTAGATTAAGAATTCTTGGTATCAGAGCCAAGAGTGTAACAAACTTCTGTAATTAGATTAAGTGATTGAGGTTCATGCCCAAAGTTCTGTTTGCATAGAGCCATGCATAACGGTGGTGTTAAGTGGCGTTGGTCAGCCTTTGATACTGTTGGTCAGCCATGGTGAAGGTGGTCCCAGTTGGTGGTCCTGTCATTAACATCTATCTGCATTTAGGATTAGGTCATGCATCAAAGTCATGGTGTCTAGATCAAGAATTCCTGATCTTCTTAAACTCGATATATGACAAGGAAATTTTTAAAGTCCAGAAACTCGTTACCTTGGATATGCACATCAAGTTTAAGAGCTTCTGTTGTCATGGGACAAGTTAGATCAACCAGAAAATCAGAGCAACAATCGAAAAAGATAGGACCTTTACAAATATTTGTCTGAATAACAGCTAATAATGAAGATTTGTATTTTTTCAATCTTTTGTCTCTTAAAGCCATGTAAATGGGAGCATTAATACCTTTCTTTAGGAGAGGTTTAATGGCTACATGTACTAATCCAATATGCATAAATCTATATTTGGCTTTCAAATGACTATCAATAGAATATTGCTTTATCATATCGATAGTTTGTAGGGCATTTTGTAAACTTATGACTTGTTCATGAGTTTTACAAGAATAGGTTTTGACAAAATCAAAGGTACCAATTTTGTAGAGGGTGTCTACTTCTATTCTAGGTAAGTTCCAATTAGCATAATTGTCTGGGGACGGTGCCCTAAAGATTGGACCAGTTCTTTGTTCATTTGAGTTAACAATGTCGCTATGGCTGCTATCAGCCCTTAAGGATAACATCCTTCTTAATCTAGATGCCATGACTTTGATGCATGACCTAATCCTAAATGCAGGCAGATGTTAATGACGGGACCCCCAACTGGGATCACCTTCACCACGGCTGACCAACAGTATCAAAGGCTGACCAACGCCACTTAACACCACCGTTATGCACGGCTCTATGCAAACAAAACTTTGGGCATGAACCTCGATCACTTAATCTAAATGCAGAAGTTTGTTACACTCTTAGCTCTGATACCAGGAAGAGCAGGATCGAAGACTCAAACTGAACTTTTATTTATGAACTAAAATTTGTGTAGGAATTTGTAATTGTACAAGAGGTAAGAACAATTGTAGAACTTACTTTTGTAATAGAAGAAGAATTGTAATGGAATTGAAGAATCTAGAGAGAGAGTGAATTACAGAGCGAATTGCACCCTCTCTTGTAATCTCTCAAGCTTTCTAGCAATTTCTAGTTTTCTTTCAGAAAAAGAACGTCTAAAATTTGAAGGACCAGGAGTAGAGAGATCTTCCCTTATGGAGTGTGATCTGAATTTCAGAATCACCCTGCCATCTGGTTCTTCAACTATTTGTTCGATTTCCCGACGTTCCATTTGTGCGGGTTGCTGAGGTTCTTGCAACTCGATCTCATCGGGAAGAGTGATCTCATCCCATTTGAGTAATTTTGGAGTGAAGACGGTTGGCTTTTCGTCTTCGATTTGGAGAAGAATTATTTCCTGAGAATTTGAAGGAAGAGGGTTAAGAAATCTTGTATTCAAATTTGCAGACATGAGTCGAAAATAAACTCGATATATGACAACGAAATTTTTGAAGTCCAGAAACTCGTTACGTTAGATATGCACATCAAGTTTAAGAGCTTCTGTTGTCATGGGACAAGTTAGATCAACCAGAAAATCAGGATAACAATTGAAAAAGATGGGACCTTTGCAAATATTGATCTGAATAACAGCTAATAATGAAGATTTGTAATTTTTCAATCTTTTGCCTCTTAAAGCCATGTAAATAGGAGCATTAATACCTTTCTTTATGAGAGGTTTAATGGCTACTTGTACTAATCCAATATGCATAAATCAATATTTGGCTTTCAAATGACTATCAATAGAATATTGCTTTATCATATCGATAGTTTGTAGGCCATTTTGTAAACTTATGACTTCTTCATGTCTTTTGCAAGAATAGGCTTTGATAAAATCAAAGGCACCAATTTTGTAAAGGGTGTCTACTTCTATTCTAGGTAAGTTCCAATTGGCACAATTTTCTGGGGACGGTGCCCTAAAGATTGGACCAGTTCTTTGTTCATTTTAGTTAACAATGTCGCTATGGCTGCTATCAACCCCCAAGGATAACATCCTTCTTAATCTAGACACCATGACTTTGATGCATGACCTAATCCTAAATGCAGACAGATGTTAATGACGGGACCACCAACTGGGACCACCTTCACCCCGCCTGACCAATAGTATCAAAGGCTGACCAACGCCACTAAACACCATCGTTATACACAGCTCTATGCAAACAGAACTTTGGGCATGAACCTCGATCACTTAATCTAAATACAGAAGTTTGTTACACTCTTGGCTCTGATACCAGGAAGAGCAGGATCGAAAACTCAAACTGAACTTTTATTTATGAACTGAAATTTGTGCAGGAATTTGTAATTGTACAAGAGGTAAGAACAATTGTAGAACTTACTTTTGTAATAGAAGAAGAATTGTAATGGAATTGAAGAATCTAGAGAAAGAAAACTAGAAATTGCTAGGAAGCTTGAGAGATTACAAGAGAGGGTGTAAATCGCTCTGTAATTCGCTCTGTCTTCTTCTTTGTTTGCGGTCTTCTTAAATAGAGGAGGAGTAAGTGCTCTCCATAATTGCTATTTTGTTTGCTTTTCAAAAGTAGATGCTCTTTGTCGGCCATCATGCACTGAAAGGTGCGTCTTCTTTTGAAAAAGTAGATTCCTTTTGTCTTGAACACGTAATGAAAGATGAGTCATCATTCTTATCCTTACACTGTTTGCTTTTGTGAGTGGAGTGACAGTTGGTGAACAGTGAATTTTGTCGAAAGTGACCTGCAAAAGAAAAGATTCGTTAGTATAAATGGCCTTTACTTTTGCCAAGGGCCAAATGACCCTTGCAGGCTCTTTTGAATTATTTAGCTTTTGCATTTTGCCAAAGGTCATTTAACCTTTGCCAGCCTTTGTTATATTCACAGCTCATTTGGGTCCTGTGAATCTTGATAATCAGCAATATTGTGTGGTTGTGGTTTTGTTGAAGAGCCAGCTAAATTGAGAGTCTTCATCTGAGTGATTGGCTTTGTCAATGATTTTTGTGGACAGGTTCGAATAAACCTGTGGTTGGAAACGTGCAAATTCAAGGAGGTATTTGCATTGTAGTCCATTTGTGGTGGAAACCAAGCAAGAGGTTTCGAACTGAATCCCATAACGTAAGGGAATTAGGACATGTGAGTGGGTTTGGTCAATTGGGCAAATATGAAGATCAGGGAAAAGTTTTGAGACAAATCTGAATATACGTGGTTCAAATGCAGTCCAATATTCAAAATGTTTGTGGTAATAATTGAATGTCTGTATGAATCCTGTGGGCATAATGATTAGTATCGGGTGATTGTTAACAGTTTGCAGAAGTGCTTGGTAAGCTTTAACAACCTTGAGGTACTAGTAGAATGGATTTTCGTGATTGACTAACCATTCTTAGTAATCAATGAAAATGGCATATTCATTATAACGAGGGCCACAGAATGATGTGTAGTAAAGCTCATGATCTCTAAGGTAGAAGAGGAGTGGTTCATGTGGATACTAGGAACTTTGACTAGGCTTTTGATTGTTTGAGGTGTTGGGAGGTAGTGAAAGTGGGTTTATGTCAGGAGGAGGTTCAGGGTAACAGAACCTTTTGTCAAGAGAGGTGAAGATAATTGTGGGAAAAATCTGAGCATTCTCAGATGTTTGTCCGTTGCTATTGGTCCTTGACGAACTCATTTGTTTTCCTGCAAAATAACATTTTTGTCACTCTTTCCTTGCAAGAATTCTCTTGTTAAGAAATCCGGAAGAGAGTTGCTTTTGCCTTTGAAAAATTCAATATCGAAATCAAAAGCGGAAAGAATTGCTTGCCAACGGGCAAAGATTTATTTTGAAACTAAATTCTTCACATCCTTTTGTAAAATTTCTTTGGCAGATTTGCAATCAATACGAAGTAGAAATTTTTTGTAAAACAGATCATCTTAAAATTTGGAAATGCAAAGTACTACTGATAATATTTCCTTTTTGATAGTAGAATAATTTTGTTGAGGACCGAGCCATGGTCCTGAATGAAATCTGACTAATTGTTCTTGTGAATGAGACTCCAATTTTTGTTTGAGTATGCCTCCATATCCTGTGTCAGATGCATCAGTTTCGACTATCATGAATGCAGCTGGGTGAGGGATATTCAGGCATGGGAAAGACTTAACTCTAGTCTTGACTTGTTGAACAATTCTAGTGTTCTCTTTGGTCCAAGGGACAGGATTTTTCCTAAGTCTCTTATACAAAGGCGCACATAAATGTCGCAATTTTGGGAAGAAATCAGAGACATAATTCAGGCAACCTCGAAAACGTTGCAACTGTTTCTTATCTTTGATTTCATCAGGAAATTTGTCAGCAAATGCAAGGGATCTCATAATTGGTTTAATGGTACCTTGATAAATATCATGACCAAGAAATCTTATTTTTGTTTGAAATAAAATTAATTTTGGTGCAGAGACTGCAAGACCATTTTTCTCATCAAAATCGGGATCATATGGTAAAGAAATATGTTTCTTTCTTTCCCAGGAAGCACTGGGAAGGTCAAAACATATACGTTTCTTAATTAGTTCTTCAAAATCTTTGATTTTGAGCTGAACAGACGGATTTTGAAATTGTTCTTCGACACGAAGATACGAAATTTCTTCTTGTAAATGGCAAATTTGTTTTCTTTTGGCTTGCAAACTATTAATTTGCTTAAAAATGGAAGATGCTTGAAGACTTAAATTTTCCTTTTGGTGAGCAGAAGATAAAAAGGGAAACGAAATAGTGTTGCCCATAATTTTTGTATGGACACCTGTTTCATTAACCGTAAAAGGATAAATTTGTGTAAGAAATGGAGTTCCTAAAATAATATCATTAGAAATATTGTCGACGATAAGGAAAATATTTTTGAAACAATAATTGTTGTTTTGAATATATCCTTTGTTAAGCTTGGAATGAATGTTCAAGGGTTCGCCATTAGCGCTAACTAATTGCTCCCTTGTTCTTTCACAAAACTTTGTAGGAACAATTCCTGTCTTAATGCAATTTTGATATGCTCCACTGTCAATGAGAGCGACTGCATTAATGGAGAAATCGTTAACTACCAGAGTAACAACAGAATACCATTTTTGAAATGTTACTTTGGAAATTGTCTGTAAAAACTGGGTTTGTGGAATCTCAGTTTCTTGAATACCTGAAATAGGTTCAGTTTCAAGAGTCAGCGGTTTTGTTTTAAAGGACTCAAGAAGTGCCAATTTTGTTTCAATCTCAAGATCTTTTGTTTTAAGACCAGAAATTTCTGTCTTGAGAAAACGAACTTGAGTTTTGAGATCATTAATCTCAGTTTGAAGTTGTTTGGTAGTAATTTGTTGATATGGGTTTGTAATTGGGTAACGATCAAAGATTTGAGTAAGTGAGGAAGAAGAAGAAGGTCCTAATTCGAACTTAGGAGGCTTCGCTTCTTCTTCAAGGATAATACCCTTTAATTTGTCAAGGTATTCTCGCTTTGTTTCGATCTCAGGAATTTGGCAAATGAGATCAAGAAGAAATTCTTTTTGTGGTTTACTGGTAATAACGTTTAAGGATAAGATTGGAGATGATTCATACTCTGAATCCTCGCTGGACTCAGCATAGTAATCTTCATCTTAACCAGATCCAGAAACATTTGTTGTCAAAAGGGCTAAGAGTTTTTTCTGTAGCTCGGGTTCTCCAGAAAATAACTCATTAATCTTTTGTTCGGTTTTGCATTGGAAAGATTTATGGCCAACCTTTCCACATTTGTAGCAAACTACAGGCTTTTGCTTCATTTGGGCCGTTTGCTTCTTTTTGGGAACAGGTTTGGGCTGTTCTTTTTTGACAAATGGTTTGGGCTGTTTTAGAGGGACCCTTCGGAATGTAGGTTTGGGCTTCCTCTTTTGAAGTCGCTTTCTGGTGGTAGAAGGGGCTTCAATTTTTGTAATCCCAAATGCTTCACAGAAAGTGCCCATCTCTTTACGAGATTGTGCTCGTTCTGATCCATATTTGGACTGGATTTTGATTTCATTGCAAAGAGTCAATCCTTCTGATTTGACAATACCAAACAATTGGCCAAAGGTTAGGAGGCCAAAAGGAATGTCATTGGTACCAAAGTTTTGGCGAAATTTATTGAGGATTCTTTCCCCAAAGAGTTTGGGTAGTCCTGCAACAAATCTTTCTTTCCAAAAGTCTTGGGTTCCATCTTCTCTTTTGAGTACATGGGTTGGGAAGACATCCTTATACTATCAATAGTCTGTCAGGGTTGGACAACGAAGGTTAATAAGGATAGTTTTGGAGGCAGCTTGTTCTTCCCTTGGGTTGCCTGGGAAATGTAGGGTAATGGTATGGATAAGCATTTCGGATCCATTTTCGTCCTCAACTTCCACACCACGATCATTGGTCTCTTTGTATTTGTGTTAAGGATTTTTGTTCTCTCATCTTCAGTCAGGAAATTGTCCCACCACGATTTCAATTGTCCAGAAAATCCTATCACTAGGGCGATGGCTGCTTGGGAATTGGTAAGCTTGCGGGCTTTGTAAGCCGACAGGGCCTTGGTCATTTCTTGTAGGGTATTAGGGATCTCATGTTCCAATTTGCCATCTATGTTCCATTGGCGGACTACATCACCACTAAATTGAGAGGTTGTAAAACTACCTCTTTCCTCATATTGGATGTCTGGGAGAGTAGGTCTTGGATAGTAGTTTCTGGTACTACCTGAGGACCAATTCCTGATTTTGTTTATGGCAGAAGGTGAGGGTTCATCGAAGGTTTCTTCTATAACATTCAATGCTTCCTCATTGTTAGTACTCTCCTCTTCACCAGAGGATGAAGTATCACTTGGCTGATTTTGACAGGTTTTGTCTAAGCAAGAAACTGACTTTTCTTTAGAGTCTGTCAGCTCCTGAATTTTGTCTGAAATGAGCTTAAGAAAATGGGCATTAGAGAAGGCTTCCAAAAATGACTCTTCATTAGCCCTGGGAATTTTGTCTGCAATCCATTCCTTTTTGATCTCTTCTCTTAGGTTTCTGTCCATTTGTTCTGCCAATTGAAGCAAACATATATATATATATATATATATATATATATATATATATATATATATATATATATATATTCTTGAAGGTCCATTTGTTTTCTTTTGCTGACCAAGTGTCAAAACCTTTTTTCAAAACTGATAGTATTCCCAAGGCCAATTAAGAGTAATTTTCAGAAGCCCTCTCTAATGCCCATTTTTTTAAGCTCATTTTAGACAAAATTCAGGAGCTGATAGACTCCAAAGAAAAGTCAGTTTCTTACTTAGACAAAACCTGTTAAAATTAGCCAAGTGATACTTCATCCTCTGGTGAAGAGTAGAGTACTGACAATGAGGAAGCATTGAATGTTATAGAAGAAACCTTCGATGAACCCTCACCATCTGCCATAAAAAAAATTAGGAATTGGTCCTTAGGTAGTACCGGAAACTACTATCCAAGACCTACTCCCCCAAACATCCAATATGAGGAAAGAGGTAGTTTTACAACCTCTCAATTTAGTGGTGATGTAGTCCACCAATCGAACATAGATGGCAAATCGGAACATGACATCCTTAGTACCCTACAAGAAATGAGCATGGTCTGTCGGCTTACAAAGCCCGCAAGCTTACCAATTCCTAAGTAGCCACCGCCCTAGTTATAGGATTTTCTGGACAATTGAAATCTTGGTGGGACAATTTCCTGACTGAAGATGAGAGAACAAAAATCCTTAACCACAAATACAAAAAGACCAATGATCGTGCTGTGGAAGTTGAGGACGAAAATGGAGCTGACATGCTTATCCATACCATTACCCTACATTTCCTAGGCAACCTAAGGGAAGAACAAGCTGCCTCCAAAACTATCCTTATTAACCTTCGTTGTCCAACCCTGACAGACCATCGATGGTATAAGGATGTCTTCCTAACCCATGTACTCAAAAGAGAGGATGGAACCTAAGACTTTTGGAAAGAAAGATTTATTGCAGGACTACCCAAACTCTTTGGGGAAAGAATCCTCAATAAACTTCGCCAAAACTTTAGTACCAATGACATTCCTTTTGGCCTCCTAACCTTTGGACAATTGTTTGGTATTGTCAAATCAGAAGGATTGACTCTTTGCAGTAAAATCAAAATCCAATCCAAATATAGATCAGAACGAGCACAATCTCATAAAGAGATGGGCACTTTCTGTGAAGCATTTGGGATTGCAAAAATTAAAGCCCCTTCTACCACCAGAAAGTGGCTTCAAAAGAGGAAGCCCAAACCTACATTTCGAAGGGTCCCTCCAAAACAGCCCAAACCATTTGTCAAAAAAGAACAGCCCAAAGCTGTTCCCGAAAAGAAGCAAACGGCCCAAAAGGAGCAAAAGCCTGTATTTTGCTGCAAATGTGGAAAGGTTGGCCATAAATCTTTCCAATGCAAAACCGAACAAAAGATTAATGAGTCATTTTCTGGAGAACCCGAGCTACAGAAAAAACTCTTAGCCCTTTTGACAACAAATGTTTCTGGATCTGATCAAGATGAAGATTACTATGCTGAGTCCAGTGAGGATTCAGATTATGAATCATCTCCAATCTTATCCTTAAACATTATTACCAGTAAACCATAAAAAGAATTTCTTCTTAATCTCATTTGTCAAATTCCTGAGATCGAAACAAAGCGAGAATACCTTGACAAATTAAAGGGTATTATCCTTGAAGAAGAAGAGCCTGGTCCTTGTAATCTTTTCTTTTGCAGTATTTATATAAACTCGATATCGATAAAATTATGTAAATGGCAAATTTGTTTTCTTTTGGTTTGCAAACTATTAATTTGCTTCAAAAAAGGGTATGCAAAATGTCTATTCAATACCTAATCTTAATGTCCAAACAAATTTACAAAAAATTTGGCATTTTTCAAATGCTTCCACCATTTCTTCAGTTCATTCTCCACCAGATGACCTCAAAATCCTCCTCGAAGGTGAACCCATTCTGGCTACGCCTTTTCGCAAAGGCCGGGAGGGGAATGATACAGTCAAACTTGATGACCTCAAAAAGGTCCATCAACAAGCCAATTACACAAATACTATCCTCCAGACTATTGCCACTGAATTAAACTATGTTTCCTTGAGGATAGAAGAAACAAAGAAACCAAGCATCACAAACACTCCAAGTACCAGTTATACTGACCAAGTGTCAAAACCTTTTTTCAAAACTGATAGTATTCCCAAAGCCAATGAAGAGTCATTTTCGGAAGCCTTCTCTAATGCCCATTTTCTTAAGCTCATTTCAGACAAAATTCAGGAGCTGACAGACTCTAAAGAAAAGTCAGTTTCTTGCTTAGACAAAACCTGTCAAAATCAGCCAAGTGATACTTCATCCTCTGGTGAAGAGGAGAGTACTGATAATGAGAAAGCATTGAATGTTATAGAAGAAACCTTCGATGAATCCTCACCATCTGCCACAAACAAAATTAGGAATTGGTCCTCAGGTAGTACCAGAAACTACTATTCAAGACCTACTCCCCCAGACACCCAATATGAGGAAATAGGTAGTTTTACAACCTCTCAATTTAGTGGTGATGTAGTCCACCAATGGAACATAGATGCCAAATCGTAACATGAGATCCTTAGTACCCTACAAGAAATGACCATGGCCCTGTCGGCTTACAAAGCCAGCAAGCTTACTAATTCCTAAGCAGCCACTGCCCTAGTTATAGGATTTTCTAGACAATTGAAATCTTGGTGGGACAATTTCCTGACTGAAGATGAGAGAACAAAAATCTTTAACCACAAATACAAAAAGACCAATGATCGTGGTGTGGAAGTTGAGGATGAAAATGGAGCCGAAATGCTTATCCATACCATTACCCTACATTTCCTAGGCAACCCAAGGGAAGAACAAGCTGCCTCCAAAACTATCCTTATTAACCTTCGTTGTCCAACCCTAACAGACTATCGATGATATAAGGATGTCTTCCTAACCCATGTACTCAAAAGAGAAGATGGAACCCAAGACTTTTGGAAAGAAAGATTTATTGCAGGACTACCCAAATTCTTTGGGGAAAGAATCCTCAATAAACTTTGCCAAAACTTTAGTACCAATGACATTCCTTTTGGCCTCCTAACCTTTGGACAATTGTTTGGTATTGTCAAATCAGAAGGATTGACTCTTTGCAATGAAATCAAAATCCAATCTAAATATGGATCTGAACGAGCACAATCTCGTAAAGAGATGGGCACTTTCTGTGAAGTATTTGGGATTACAAAAATTGAAGCCCCTTCTACCACCAGAAAGCGACTTCAAAAATGGAAGCCCAAACCTACATTCCGAAAGGTCCCTCCAAAACAGCCCAAACCATTTGTCAAAAAAGAACAGCCCAAACCTGTTCCCAAAAAGAAGCAAACGGCCCAAAAGAAGCAAAAGCCTGCAGTTTGCTACAAATGTGGAAAGGTTGGCCATAAATCTTTTCAATGCAAAACTGAACAAAAGATTAATGAGTTATTTTCTCGAGAACCCGAGCTACAGAAAAAATTCTTAGCCCTTTTGTCAACAAATGTTTCTGGATCTGATCAAGATGAAGATTACTATGCTGAATCCAGTGAGGATTCAGAGTATGAATCATCTCCAATCTTATCCTTAAACGTTATTACCAGTAAACCACAAAAAGAATTTCTTCTTGATCTCATTTGCCAAATTCCTGAGATCGAAACAAAGCGAGAATACCTTGATAAATTAAAGGGTATTATCCGTGAAGAAGACGAGAAGCCTCCTAAGTTCGAATTAGGACCTTCTTCTTCTTCCTCACTTACTGAAATCTTTGATCGTTACCCAATTACAAACCCATGTCAACAAATTATTATCAAACAACTTCAAACTGAGATTAATGGTCTCAAAACTCAAGTTCATTTTCTCAAGACAGAAATTTCTGGTCTTAAATCAAAAGATCTTGAGATTGAAACAAAATTGACACTTCTTGAGTCCTTTAAAACAAAACCGCTGACTCTTGAAACTGAACCTATTTCAGGTATTCAAGAAACTGAGATTCCACAAACCCAGATTTTATAGACAATTTCCAAAGTAACATTTTAAAAATGGTATTCTGTTGTTACTCTGGTAGTTAACGATTTCTCCATTAATGCAGTCGCTCTCATTGACAGTGGAGCAGATCAAAATTGCATTACGACAGGAATTGTTCCTACAAAATTTTGTGAAAGAACAAGGGAGCAATTAGTTAGCGCTAATGGCGAACCCTTGAACATTTATTCCAAGCTTAACAAAGGATATATTCAAAACAACAATTATTGTTTCAAAAATATTTTCCTTATCATCGACAATATTTCTAATGATATTATTTTAGGAACTCCATTTCTTACACAAATTTACCCTTTTACGGCTAATGAAATAGGTGTCCATACAAAAATTATGGGCAACACTATTTCGTTTTCCTTTTTATCTTCTGCTGACCAAAAGGAAATTTTAAGTCTTCAAGCATCTCCCATTTTTAAGCAAATTAATAGTTTGCAAACCAAAAGAAAACAAATTTTCCATTTACAAGAGGAAATTTCGTATCTTCGTATCAAAGAACGACTACAAAATCCGTCTATTCAGCTCAAAATCAAAGATTTTGAAGAACTAATTAAGAAACGTATATGCTCTGACCTTCCCAATGCATTTTGGGAAAGAAAGAAACATATCATTTCTTTACCTTATGAGCATGATTTTGACGAAAGAAATATTCCTACTAAGGCTCGACCTAATCAAATGAATTTAGAACTCCTTGAGCATTGCAAGAAGAAGATTCAAAGCCTTCTTAACAAAAAACTTATCAGACCTTCCAAATCTCCTTGGAGTTGTGCAGCATTTTACGTTAATAACGCAGCAGAAAAGGAACGATGTAATCCTAGACTCGTTATTAACTATAAACCTCTAAGCAAAGTTTTACAATGGATTCGTTATCCCATTCCAAACAAAAGAGATTTACTTAATCGTCTTTATGATGCAAAAATATTTTCTAAATTTGACATGAAATCTGGTTTCTGGCAAATTCAGATTGCTGAACAAGATCATTACAAAACTGCATTTACTGTACCCTTTGGACATTATGAATGGAACATAATGTCCTTTGGATTAAAAAATGCCCCCTCAGAATTTCAAAATATCATGAACGACATTTTTACACCTTATACATCTTTCATCGTTGTGTACATCGATGATGTCCTTGTATTCAACATTTTAAACATCTACAAATTTTTCTGCATATCATTGAGAAAAATGGTCTTGCAGTCTCTGCACCAAAATTAGTTTTATTTCAAACAAAAATAAGATTTCTTGGTCATGATATTTATCAAGGTACCATTAAACCAATTGTGAGATCCCTTGCATTTGCTGACAAATTTCCTGATGAAATCAAAGACAAGAAACAGTTGCAACGTTTTCTAGGTTGCCTGAATTATGTCTCTGATTTCTTCCCAAAATTACGACATTTATGTTCACCTTTGTATAAGAGACTTAGGAAAAATCCTGTCCCTTGGACCAAGGAGCATACTAGAATTGTTCAACAAGTTAAGACTAGAGTTAAGTCTCTCCCATGCCTGAATATCCCTCACCCAGCTGCATTCATGATAGTCGAAACTGATGCATCTGACATAGGATATGGAGGCATACTCAAACAAAAATTGGAGTCTCATTCACAAGAAAAATTAGTCAGATTTCATTCAGGACTATGGCTCGGTCCTCAGCAAAATTATTCTACCATCAAAAAGGAAATATTATCAGTAGTACTGTGTATTTCCAAATTTCAAGATGATTTGTTTTACAAAAAATTTCTACTTCGTATTGATTGCAAATCTGCCAAAGAAATTATACTAAAGGATGTGAAGAATTTAGTTTCAAAACAAATCTTTGCCCGTTGGCAAGCAATTCTTTCCGCTTTTGATTTCGACATTGAATTTATCAAAGGCAAAAGCAACTCTCCTCCAGATTTCTTAACAAGAGAATTCTTGCAAGAAAAGAGTGACAAAAATGTTGTTTTGTAGGAAAACAAATGAGTTTGTCAAGGACCAATAGCAACGGACAAACATCTGAGAATGCTCAGATTTTTCCCACAATTATCTTCACCTCTCTTGACAAAAGGTTCGCTTACCCTGAACCTTCTCCTGACATAAACCCACTTTCACTACCTCCCAACACCTCAAACAATCAAAAGCCTAGTCAAAGTTCCCAGTATCCACATGAACCACTCCTCTTCTACCTTAGAGATCATGAGCTTTACTACACATCATTCTGTGGGCCTTGTTACAATGAATATGCAATTTTCATTGACTACCAAGAATGGTTAGTCAATCACGAAATTCCATTCTACCAGTACCTCAAGGTTGTTAAAGCTTACCAAGCACTTCTACAAACTGTTAACAATCACCTGGTACTAATCATTATGCCTATAGGATTCATACAGACATTCAATTATTACCATAAACATTTTGAATATTGGACTGCCTTTGAACCACATATATTCAGATTTGTCTCAAACCTTTTCCCTGATCTTCATATTTGCCCAATTGACCAAACCCACTCACATGTCCTAATTCCCTTATGTTACGGGATTCAGTTCGAAACCTCTTGCTTGGTTTCCGCCATAAATGGACTACAATGCAAATACCTCCTCGAATTTGCACGTTTCCAACCACAGGTTTATTCGAACCTGTCCACAAAAATCATTGACAAAGCCAATCACTCAGATGAAGAGACTCTCAGTTTAGCTGGCTCTTCAACAAAACCATAATCACACAATATTGCTAATTATCAAGATTCACAGGACCCATATGAGCTGTGAATATGACAAAGGCTGGCAAAGGTTAAATGACCTTTGGCAAAATGCCAAAGCCAAATAATTCAAAAGAGCCTGCAAGGGTCATTTAGCCCTTGGCAAAAGTAAACGCCATTTGTATTAACGAATCTTTTCTTTTGCAGGTTACTTTCGACAAAATTCACTGTTCACCAACAGTCACTCCACTCATAAAAGCAAACAGTGTAATGATAAGAATGATGACTCATCGTTCATTACGTGTTCAAGACAAAAGGAATCTACTTTTTCAAAAGAAGGCGCACCTTTCGGTGCATGATGGCCGACAAAGAGCATCTACTTTTGAAAAGCAAACAAAATAGTAATTATGGAGAGCACTTACTCCTCCTCTATTTAAGAAGATCGAAAACAAAAAAGAAGGCAGAGCGCATTACAGAGCGATTTACACCCTCTCTTGTAATCTCTCAAGCTTTCTAGCAATTTCTAGTTTTCTTTCTCTAGATTCTTCAATTCCATTACAATTCTTCTTCTATTACAAAAGTAAGTTCTACAATTGTTCTTACCTCTTGTACAATTACATATTCCTGTACAAATTTTAGTTCATAAATAAAAGTTCAGTTTGAGTTTTCGAGCCTGCTCTTCCTGGTATCAGAACCAAGAGTGTAACAAACTTCTGCATTTAGATTAAGTGATCGAGGTTCATGCCCAAAGTTCTGTTTGCATAGAGCCGTGCATAATGGTGGTGTTAAGTGGCGTTGGTCAGCCTTTGATACTGTTGGTCAGCCGTGGTGAAGGTGGTCCCAGTTGGTGGTCCCGTCATTAACATCTGTCTGCATTTAGGATTAGGTCATGCATCAAAGTCATGGCGTCTAGATTAAGAAGGATGTTATCCTTAAGGGCTGATAGCAACCATAGCGGCATTGTTAACTCAAATGAACAAAGAACTGGTCCAATCTTTACGGCACCGTCCCCAGACAATTATGCCAACTGGAACTTACCCAGAATAGAAGTAGACACCCTCTACAAAATTGGTACCTTTGATTTTATCAAAGCCTATTCTTGTAAAACTCATGAAGAAGTCATAAGTTTACAAAATGGCCTACAAACTATCGATATGATAAAGCAATATTCTATCGATAGTCATTTGAAAGCCAAATATAGATTTATACATATTGATTTAGTATAAGTCGCCATTAAGCCTCTTTTAAAGAAAGATATTAATGCTCCAATTTACATGGCTTTAAGAGACAAAAGATTGAAAAAATACAAATCTTTATTATTAACTGTTATTCAAACAAAAATTTGCAAAAGTCCTATATTTTTCAATTGTTATCCTGATTTTATGGTTGTTCTAACTTGTCCCATGACAACAGAAGCTCTTAAACTTGATGTGCACATCCAAGGTAACGAGTTTCTAGATTTCAAAAATTTTGTTGTTATGTACCGAGTTTATTTTCGACTCATGTCTACAAATTTGAACACAAGATTTCTTAACCCTCTTCCTTCTAACTCTCAGGAAACAATTCTATTACAAATTGAAGACGAAAAGCCAACAGTCTTCACTCCAAAATTACTCAAATGGGATGAGATCACTCTTCCAGATGAGATCGAGCTGTAAGAACCTCAACAACCCGCACAAATAGTTGAAGAACCAGATGGCAGGGTGATTCTGAAATTTAGATCACGCTCCATAAAGGAAGAACTCTCTACTCCTGGTCCTTCAAATTTTGAATTAGGACCTTCCACTTCGTCTTCATTAACACAAATCTTTGATCGATACCCTATTATTAATCCTTATCATTGGCCATAAATCTTTCCAATGACATTCCTTTTGGCCTCCTAACCTCTGGTCAGTTGTTTGGTATCATCAAATCAGAAGGATTGACTCTCTGTAATGAGATTAAAATCCAATCCAAATATGGATCAGAAAGGGCGCAATCTCGTAAAGAGATGGGCATCTTCTGTGAAGCATTTGGAATTACCAAAATTGAAGCCCCTTCTACCACAAGAAAGCAAGAATACCTTGACAAATTAAAGGGTATCATCCTTGAAGAAGAAGAGAAGCCTCCTAAAAAAGGGTATGCAAAATGTCTTTTCCATCCCTAGTATCAATGTCTAAACAAATCTTCAAAAGATTTGGCATTTCTCAAATGGTTCCGCAGTTTCTTCCGTTCATCCTCCACCAGATGACCTCAAAATCCTCCTCAAAGGTGAACCCATTCTGGCTACACCTTTTCACAAAGGCCGGGAGGGGAATGATGCAGTCAAACTTGATGACCTCCAAAAGGTCCATCAACAAGCCAATTACACAAACACTATCCTCCAGACTATTGCCACTCAATTAAACCATGTTTCCTTGAGGATAGAAGAAACAAAGAAACCAAGCATCACAAACACTCTAAGTACCAGTTATACTGACCAAGTGTCAAAACCTTACTTCAAAACCGACAGTATCCCAAAGGCCAATGAAGAGTCATTTTCGGAAGCCTTTTCTAACGCCCATTTTCTTAAGCTCATTTTAGACAAAATTTAGGAGCTGACAGATTCCAAAGAAAAGTCAGTTTCTTGTTTAGACAAAACTTGTCAAAATCAACCAAGTGATACTTCATCCTCTGGTGAAGAGGAGGGGAGTACTGATAATGAGGAAGCATTGAATGTTATAGAATAAACCTTTGATGAACCCTCACCATCTGCCATAAACAAAATTAGGAATTGGACTACTGGTAGTACCCGAAGCTACTATCCAAGACCTACTCCCCCAGACATTTAATATGAAGAGCGAGGTAGTTTTACAACCTCCCAATTTAGTGGCGAAGTGGTCCACTAATGGAACATAGATGGCAAATTTGAACATGAAATTCTTAGTACCCTACAAAAAATGACCATGGCCCTATCTGCTTACAAAGCCCGTAAGCTTACCAATTCCCAAGCAGCCACTGCCCTAGTAGTAGGATTTTCTGGACAACTGAAATCTTGGTGGGATAATTTCCTGACCGATGATGAGAGAACAAAAATCCTTAACCACAAATACAAAAAGACCAATGATCGTGGTGTGGAAGTTGAGGAAGAAAATGGAGCCGAAATGCTTATCCATACCATTACCCTACATTTCCTAGGCAACCCAAGGGAAGAACAAGCCGCCTCCAAAACTATCCTTATTAACCTTCGTTGTCCAACCCTGACAGACTATCGATGGTATAAGGATGTCTTCCTAACCCATGTAC
The DNA here is from genome assembly GCA_029747015.1 of Carnegiea gigantea. NCBI lineage: Eukaryota > Viridiplantae > Streptophyta > Magnoliopsida > Caryophyllales > Cactaceae > Carnegiea > Carnegiea gigantea. The sequence continues at coordinate 130,829 of JAKOGI010001237.1, forward strand.
TCAAAAGAGAAGATGGAACCCAAGACTTTTGGAAAGGAAGATTTATTTGTGAACCTGTCTCTGATACCAGGAAGAGCAGGATCGAAAACTCAAACTGAACTTTTATTTTTGAACTAAAATTTGTGTAGGAATTTGTAATTATACAAGAGGTAAGAACAATTATAGAACTTACTTTTGTAATAGAAGAAGAATTGTAATGGAATTGAAGAATAGAGAGAGAGAGAAAAAGGAAAACTAGAATTGCTAGAAAACTTGAGAGATTACGAGAGAGGGTGTAAATCGCTCTGTAATTCGCTCTGTCTTCTTCTTTGTTTGCGGTCTTCTTAAATAGAGGAGGAGTAAGTGCTCTCCGTAATTGCTATTTTGTTTGCTTTTCAAAAGTAGATGCTCTTTGTCGGCCATCATGCACCGAAAGGTGCGTCTTCTTTTGAAAAGTAGATTCCTTTTGTCTTGAACACGTAATGAAAGATGAGTCATCATTCTTATCATTACACTGTTTGCTTTTATGAGTGGAGGGACTGTTGGTGAACAGTGAATTTTGTCAAAAATGACCTGCAAAAAAAAAAGATTCGTCAGTATGAATGGCCTTTACTTTTACCAAGGGCCGAATGACTCTTGCAGGCTCTTTTGAATTATTTGGCTTTTGCATTTTGCCAAAGGTCATTTAACCTTTGCCAGCCTTTGTCACATTCACAGCTCATATGGGTCATGTGAATCTTGATAATCATCATGCTTTTGTGGCTGTGGTTTTGCTAATGATGCTGCAGAATTGACCGTTTCGTCATCTGAGTCATTTGCTTTGTCAATGATTTTTTGGAGAAAAATTTACCTCATATGTAGATCATCTTTGAGTAATTCGAGAATCTCCTTTTCCTTTTGAGACAAACCCCTAGAACGAGCCTTGGTAGATGTTATTGGACTTTCTTTCTTTTGTGCTGTAGAAGGTCCAATACCTGCCTTAGCTTCAAATGTGTGCAGATTATGTAGGGTGAATTTCTTGGTGCGAGTTCTGCAGTAATGCTCAACATTCTCACTGCAGCACAATTTTGTCTTGAATTCATTCCACCACTTAACTTTATAAACTCGAACTAATGATAGGGGAAATGAATTTTTCAGATAATTTTGCAGCCTGTATTCCCAACAGAAGATCCAGACTATATTGGAGACTCTAAAAAATTGTACTTCTTTTGTGTAAGTCTCAAGGGAGGAGACATTCTTATCCCAGAATTCCCATCCTCCTTGAGCTTCAATTGGCAAAACTGATGGACTGCATCCAAACCATGTCCACCAGTAGTAAAACCAAATGCGGAATTGTGTAGGGCAATTGTCATGGAAATTGAAAAACCAAGAATGGGTTTCAGGACGATGAAGAAATGTCCGGAACCAAGCCATTCTGTAATTATTGTAATCAAAGGTTTGGGGAGTGTAGGGAATGGAGAATTTCTTTTCTTCAAATGGATCTTTCCATTGTTGAGTACTCAGAACTTGTCGAATAATACACTTGAAAAAGAGGATATAGCCAGGATTCATTTTGTCAAAGGTATGAGATATGTCAATGGAACGAGTATCCATAAGGATTAACTCGTAAAATTGTTGGGTCTTTTGGGAATGATCTGTGGCAAAGTGCTTTTTGCCAAAGGCTTTTTGGACCAGAGGCTTGATTACTTCTGGAGAAGGCATCGCTTTGTAATTTGTAAGAAATAGATGTTCAGTATGTCGAACAACATATGCATTGTCAACTGTTGGTTTTATAGGTGGTTTTGCTACGATTGATTTGTATGGCAATGGAGGAAATTGTGTCAGTGCTTGAAATTGGTTTTGAGTAGGGAGTTGCATGGGGACTTCAAGCTGATAATCTTCAGCTTGTCTGATCCCTTTACCTTTGTCTTTGCGGTTATTCTTGGAAGAACTCATCTGCAAAACAATATTTTTGTCACTCTTTCCTTACAAGAATTCTCTTGTTAAGCAATCTGGAAGAGAGTTCTCTCGCCTTTGATAAATTCAATGTCGAAATCAAAAGCGGAAAGAATTGCTTGCCAACGGGTAAAGATTTGTTTTGAAATTAAATTCTTCACATCCTTTTGTAAAATTTCTTTGGTAGATTTGCAATCAATACGAAGTAGAAATTTTTTGTAAAACAGATCATCTTGAAATTTAGAAATACACAGTGCAACTGATAATATTTTCTTTTTGATAGTAGAATAATTTTGTTGAGGACCGAGCCATAGTCCTGAATGAAATCTGACTAATTGTTCTTGTGAATGAGACTCCAATTTTTGTTTGAATATGCCTCCATATCCTATGTCAGATGCATCAGTTTCGACTATCATGAATGCAGCTGGGTAAGGGATATTTAGGCATGGGAGAGACTTAACTCTAGTCTTGACTTGTTGAACAATTCTAGTATGCTCTTTGGTCCAAGGGACTGGATTTTTCCTAAGTCTCTTATACAAAGGTGCACATAAATGTCGTAATTTTGGGAAGAAATCAGAGACATAATCCAGGCAACCCAGAAAACATTGCAACTGTTTCTTGTCTTTGATTTCATCAGGAAATTTGTCAGCAAATGCAAGGGATCTCATAATTGGTTTAATGGTACCTTGATAAATATCATGATCAAGAAATCTTATTTTTGTTTGAAATAAAACTAATTTTCGTGCAGAGACTACAAGACCATTTTTCTCATCAAAATCGGGCTCATATGGTAAAGAAATGATATGTTTCTTTCTTTTCCAAAATGCATTAGGAAGCTCAGAGCATATACGTTTCTTAATTAGTTCTTCACAATCTTTGATATTGAATTGAATAGATGGATTTTATAGTCGTTCTTTGATACGAAGATACGAAATTTCCTCTTGTAAATGGCAAATTTGTTTTCTTTTGGTTTGCAAACAATTAATTTGCTTAAAAATGGAAGATGCTTGAAGACTTAAAATTTTCTTTTGGTGAACAAAAGATAAAAAGGGAAACGAAATAGCGTTGCCCATAATTTTTGTATGGACACCTGTTTCATTAACTGTAAAAGGATAAATTTGTGTAAGAAATGGAGTTCCTAAAATAATATCATTAGAAATATTGTCGACGATAAGGAAAATGTTTTTGAAACAATAATTGTTGTTTTGAATATATCCTTTGTTAAGCTTGGAATAAATGTTCAAGGGTTCGCCACTAGCGCTAACTAATTGCTCCCTTGTTCTTTCACAAAACTTTGTAGGAACAATTCCTGTCTTAATGCAATTTTGATCTACTTCACTGTCAATGAGAGCGACTGCATTAATGGAGAAATCGCTAAGTACCAGAGTAACAACAGAATACCATTTTTGAAATGTTACTTTGAAAATTGCTTGTAAAAATTGGGTTTGTGGAATCTCAGTTTCTTGAATACCTGAAATAGGTTCAGTTTCAAGAGTCAGCGGTTTTGTTTTAAAGGACTCAAGAAGTGCCAATTTTGTTTCAATCTCAAGATCTTTTGTTTTAAGACCAGAAATTTCTGTCTTGAGAAAACGAACTTGAGTTTTGAGATCATTAATCTCAGTTTGAAGTTCTTTGGTAGTAATTTGTTGATATGGGTTTGTAATTGGGTAACGATCAAAGATTTAAGTAAGTGAGGAAGAAGAAGGTCCTAATTCGAACTTAGGAGGCTTCTCTTCTTCTTCAAGGATAATACCCTTTAATTTGTCAAGGTATTCTCGCTTTGTTTCGATCTCAGGAATTTGGCAAATGAGATCAAGAAGAAATTCTTTTTGTGATTTACTAGTAATAACGTTTAAGGATAAGATTGGAGATGATTCATACTCTGAATCCTCACTGGACTCAGCATAGTAATCTTCATCTTGATCAGATGCAGAAACATTTGTTGTCAAAAGAGCTAAGAGTTTTTTCTGTAGCTCGGGTTCTCCAGAAAATAACTCATTAATCTTTTGTTCGATTTTGCATTGGAAAGATTTATGGCCAACCTTTCCACATTTGTAGCAAACTACAGGCTTTTGCTTCATTTGGGCCGTTTGCTTCTTTTTGGGAACAGGTTTGGGCTGTTCTTTTTTGACAAATGGTTTGGGCTGTTTTGGAGGGACCCTTCGGAATGTAGGTTTGGGCTTCCTCTTTTGAAGTCGCTTTCTGGTGGTAGAAGGGGCTTCAATTTTTGTAATCCCAAATGCTTCACAGAAAGTGTCCACCTCTTTACGAGATTGTGCTCGTTCTGATCCATATTTGGATTGGATTTTGATTTCATTGCAAAGAGTCAATCCTTCTGATTTGACAATACCAAATAATTGTCCAAAGGTTAGCAGGCCAAAAGGAATGTCATTGGTACCAAAGTTTTGGCGAAGTTTATTGAGGATTCTTTCCCTAAAGAGTTTGGGTAGTCCTGCAATAAATCTTTGTCTCGAAAAGTCTTGGGTTCCATCTTCTTTTTTGAGTACATGGGTTAGGAAGACATCCTTATACCATCGATAGTCTGTCAGGGTTAGACAACGAAGGTTAATAAGGATAGTTCCGGAGGCAGCTTGTTCTTCCCTTGGGTTGCCTAGGAAATGTAGGGTAATCGTATGGATAAGCATTTTGGCTCCATTTTCGTCCTCAACTTCCGCACCACGATCATTGGTCTTTTTGTATTTGTGGTTAAGGATTTTTGTTCTCTCATCTTCGGTCAGGAAATTATCCCACCAAGATTTCAATTGTCCAGAAAATCCTATAACTAGGGCAGTGGCTGCTTGGGAATTGGTAAGCTTGCGGGCTTTGTATGTAGACAGGGCCATGGTCATTTCTTGTAGGGTACTAAAGACATCATGTTCCGATTTGCCATCTATGTTCAATTGGTGGACTACATCACCACTAAATTGAGAGGTTGTAAAACTATCTCTTTCCTCATATTGGATGTCTGGGGGAGTAGGTCTTAGATAGTAGTTTCTGGTACTGCCTGAGGACCTATTCCTAATTTTGTTTATGGCAGATGGTGAGGGTTCATCGAAGGTTTCTTCTATAACATTCAATGCTTCCTCATTGTCAGTACTCTCCTCTTCACCACAGGATGAAGTATCACTTGGCTGATTTTGACAGGTTTTGTCTAAGCAAGAAACTGACTTTTCTTTGGAGTCTGTCAGCTCCTGAATTTTATCTGAAATGATCTTAAGAAAATGGGCATTAGAGAAGGCTTCCGAAAATGACTCTTCATTGGCCTTAGGAATACTATTAGTTTTGAAGAAAGGTTTTGACACTTGGTCAGTATAACTGGTAGTTGGAGTGTTTGCGATGCTTGGTTTCTTTGTTTCTTCTATCCTCAACGAAACATGATTTAATTGAATGGCAATAGTCTGGAGGATAGTGTTTGTGTAATTGGCTTATTGATGGACCTTTTTGAGGTCATCAAGTTTGACTGTATCATTCCCCTCCCGACCTTTGCGAAAAGGTGTAGCCAGAATAGGTTCACCTTTGAGGAGGATTTTGAGGTTATCTGGTGGAGGATGAACTGAAGAAACGGTGGAACCATTTGAAAAATGCCAAATTTTTTGTAAATTTGTTTGGACATTAAGACTAGGAATTGAATAGACATTTTGCATACCCTTTTTTGAAGCAAATGTTTTAAACCAGGGGAAGAAAGGAAAATTAACTTGCAGACGTTCCATGTCTGCAATCCATTCCTTTTTGATCTCTTCTCTTAGGTTTCTATCCATTTGTTCAAACCAGGTACGTAAAGAAGCATTTCTACTGGAATAGTAGCCTTCTTTGGTTGTTTCCCAGTTAATGGTAAAACCAGGTGTTGTAAGAACATTGGTGGCTGCTCCAATTCCAGACGAAGTTGGAGGAGGAGGATCAATAACGGGTTCAGGAATTGGGGCTCGAAATCGATATCTTTGAGAATTGTCTAAAGGTCAGATCTAGCAGAGGAGAAGTCAGAAAAAGAATGTCTAAAACTTGAAGGACCAGGAGTAGAAAGATCTTCCCTTATGGAGTGCGATTTGAATTTCAGAATCACCCTACCATCTAGTTCTTCAACTATTTGTTCGATTTCCCGACGTTCCATTTGTGCGAGTTGCTGAGGTTCTTGCAACTCGATCTCATCGGGAAGAGTGATCTCATCCCATTTGAGTAATTTTAGAGTGAAGACGGTTGGCTTTTCGTCTTCAATTTAGAGAAGAATTGTTTCCTGAGAATTTGAAGGAAGAGGGTTAAGAAATCTTATATTCAAATTTGTAGACATGAGTCGAAAATAAACTCAATATATGACAACGAAATTTTTGAAGTCCAAAAACGCGTTACCTTGGATATGCACATCAAGTTTCAGAGCTTCTGTTATCATGGGACAAGTTAGATCAACCAGAAAATCAGGATAACAATTGAAAAAGATAGGACCTTTGCAAATATTTGTCTGAATAACAGCTAACAATGAAGATTTTTATTTTTTTTATCTTTTGTCTATTAAAGCCATGTAAATGGGAGCACTAATACCTTTCTTTAAGAGAGGTTTAATGGTTACTTGTACTAATTCAATATGCATAAATCTATGTTTGGCTTTCAAATGACTATCAATAGAATATTGCTTCATCATATCGGTAGTTTGTAGGCCATTTTGTAAACTTATGATTTCTTGATGAGTTTTGCAAGAATAGGCTTTGATAAAATCAAAGGTACCAATTTTGTAGAGGGTGTCTACTTCTATTCTAGGTAAGTTCCAATTGGCATAATTGTCTGGGGACGGTGCCCTAAAGATTGGACCAGTTCTTTGTTCATTTGAGTTAACAATATCGCTATGACTGCTATCAGCCCTTAAGGATAACATCCTTCTTAATCTAGACGCCATAACTTTGACGCATGACCTAATCCTAAATGCAGACAGATGTTAATGACGGGACCACCAACTGGGACCACCTTCACCACGGCTGACGAACAGTATCAAAGGCTGACCAACGCCACTTAACACCACTTGTTGTGCACGGCTCTATGCAAACAGAACTTTGGGCATGAACCTCGATCACTTAATCTAAATGCAGAAACTTGTTACACTCTTGGCTCTGATACTAGGAGAGTAGGATCAAAAACTCAAACTGAACTTTTATTTATGAACTGAAATTGTATAGGAATTTGCAATTGTACAGGAGGTAAGAACAATTGTAGAACTTACTTTTGTAATAGAAGAAGAATTGTAATGGAACTGAAGAATAGAGAGAGAGAGAAAAAGGAAAACTAGAATTGCTAGAAAACTTGAGAGATTACAAGAGAGGGTGTTTTATTTAGTCATTTCCTTCTGTAGGCAGGACAAATGGACAGAAACCTAAGAGAAGAGATCCACCAGTATTTATATAAACTCGATATATGACAACAAGCAGGCTCTTCTTCTTCAAGGATAATTACAAACCTAAGAGAACAATTGGCATAATTACAAATCAAAGCCTATTCTTGCAAACTTATGAAGAAGTCATAAATTTACAAAATGGCCTACAAACTATCGATATGATAAAGCAATATTCTATTGATAGTCATTTGAAAGCCAAATATAGATTTATGCCTTTTGGATTAGTACAAGTAGCCATTAAACCTCTCTTAAAGAAAGGTATTACTGCTCCCATTTACATGGCTTTAAGAGACAAAAGATTGAAAAAATACAAATTCTCATTATTAGTTGTTATTCAGACAAATATTTATAAAGGTCCTATCTTTTTCAATTGTTATCCTGATTTTCTGGTTGATCTAACTTGTCCCATGACAATAGAAGCTCTTAAACCTGATGTGCATATCCAAGGCAATGAGTTTCTGGACTTCAAAAATTTTGTTGTCATATATCGAGTTTATTTTCGACTCATGTCTGCAAATTTGAATACAAGATTTCTTAACCCTCTTCCTTCAAATTCTCAGGAAACAATTCTTCTCCAAATCGAAGAAGAAAAGGCAACCATCTTCACTCTAAAATTACTCAAATGGGATGAGATCACTCTTCCCGATGAGATCGAGTTGCAAGAACCTCAGCAATCCGCACAAATGGAACGTCGGGAAATCGAACAAATAGTTAAAGAACCAGATGGCAGGGTGATTCTGAAATTCAGATCACACTCCATAAGGTAAGATCTCTCTACTCCTGGTCCTTCAAATTGTAGACGTTCTTTTTCTGACTGCTCCTCTGCTAGATCTGAGCCTTTAGACAATTCTCAAAGATATCGATTTCGGGCCCCAATTTCTGAACCCATTATAGATCCTCCTTCTCCAACTTCATCTGGAATTGGAGCAGCCATCAATGTTCTTACAACACCTGGTTTTACCATTAACTGGGAAACAATCAAAGAAGACTACTATTCTAGTAGAACTGCTTCTTTACATACCTGGTTTGAACAAATGGATAAAAACCAAGAGAAGAGATCAAAAAGGAATGGATTGCAGACATGGAACGTCTGCAAGTTAATTTTTCTTTCTTCCTCTAGTTTCCAACATTTGCTTCAAAAAAGGGTATGCAAAATGTCTATTCAATTCCTAGTCTTAATGTCCAAACAAATTTACAAAAAATTTGGCATTTTTCAAATGGTTCCACCGTTTCTTCAGTTCATCCCCCACCAGATGACCTCAAAATCCTCCTCAAAGGTGAACCCATTCTGGGTACACCTTTTCGCAAAGGCCGGGAGGGGAATGATACAGTCAAACTTGATGACCTCAAAAAGGTCCATCAACAAGCCAATTACACAAACACAATCCTCCAGACTATTGCCACTCAATTAAAGTATGTTTCCTTGAGCATAGAAGAAACAAAGAAACCAAGCACCACAAACACTCCAAGTACCAGTTATGCTGACCAAGTGTCAAAATCTTTCTTCAAAACTGATAGTATTCCCAAGGCCAATGAAGAGTCATTTTCGGAAGCCTTCTCTAATGCCCATTTTCTTAAGCTCATTTCAGATAAAATTCAGGAGCTGACAGACTCCAAAGAAAAGTCAGTTTCTTGCTTAGACAAAACCTGTCAAAATCAGCCAAGTGATACTTCATCCTCTGGTGAAGAGGAGAGTACTGACAATGAGGAAGCATTGAATGTTATAGAAGAAACCTTCGATGAACCCTCACCATCTGCCATAAACAAAATTAGGAATTGGTCCTCAGGTAGTACCAGAAACTACTATCCAAGACCTACTTCCCCAGAAATCCAATATGAGGAAAGAGGTAGTTTTACAACCTATCAATTTAGTGGTGATGTAGTCCACCAATGGAACATAGATGGCAAATCGGAACATGAGGTCCTTAGTACCCTACAAGAAATGACCATGGCCCTGTCTGCTTATAAAGCCCGCAAGCTTACCAATTCCCAAGCAGCCACCGCCCTATTTATAGGATTTTCTGGACAATTGAAATCTTGGTGGGACAATTTCCTGACTGAAGATGGGAGAACAAAAATCCTTAACCACAAATACAACAATACCAATGATCGTGGTGTGGAAGTTGAGGACGAAAATGGAGCCGAAATGCTTATCCATACCATTACCCTACATTTCCTAGGCAACCCAAGGGAAAAACAAGCTGCCTCCAAAACTATCCTCATTAACCTTCGTTGGCCAACCCTGACAGACTATCGATGGTATAAGGATGTCTTCCTAACCCATGTACTCAAAAGAGAAGATGGAACCCAAGACTTTTGGAAAGAAAGATTTATTGCAGGACTACCCAAAATCTTTGGGGAAAGAATCCTCAATAAACTTCGCCAAAACTTTGGTACCAATGACATTCCTTTTGGCCTTCTAACCTTTGGACAATTGTTTGGTATTGTCAAATCAGAAAGATTGACTCTTTGCAATGAAATCAAAATCCAATCCAAATATGGATCAGAACGAGCATAATCTCGTAAAGAGACGGGCACTTTCTGTGAAGCATTTGGGATTACAAAAATTGAAGCCCCTTCTACCACCAGAAAGCGACTTCAAAAGGGGAAGCCCGAACTTGCATTCCGAAGGGTCCCTCCAAAATAGCCCAAACCATTTGTCAAAAAGGAACAGCCCAAACCTGTTCCCAAAAGGAAGCAAACGGCCCAAAAGAAGCAAAAGCCTGTAGTTTGCTACAAATGTGGAAAGGTTGGCCATAAATCTTTCCAATGCAAAACCGAACAAAAGATTAATGAGTTATTTTCTGGAGAACCCGAGCTACAGAAAAAACTCTTAGCCCTTTTGACAACAAATGTTTCTGGATCTGATCAAGATGAAGATTGCTATGTTGAGTCCAGTGAGGGTTCGAAGTATGAATCAGGAAGAGCAGGATCGAAAACTCAAACTGACCTTTTATTTATGAACTGAAATTTGTGCAGGAATTTGTAATTGTACAAGAGGTAAGGACAATTGTAGAACTTACTTTTGTAATAGAAGAAGAATTGTAATGGAATTGAAGAATAGAGAAAGAGAGAAAAAGGAAAACTAGAATTGCTAGAAAACTTGAGAGATTGCAAGAGAGGGTGTAAATCGCTCTGTAATTGGCCTTCTTCTTTGTTTGCGGTCTTCTTAAATAGAGGAGGAGTAAGTGCTCTCCATAATTGCTATTTTGTTCGCTTTTCAAAAGTAGATGCTCTTTGTCGGCCATCATACACCGAAAGGTGCGTCTTTTTTTCAAAAAGTAGATTCCTTTTGTCTTGAACACGTAATGAAAGATGAGTCATCATTCTTATCATTATACTGTTTGTTTTTATGAGTGGAGTGACAGTTGGTGAACAGTGAATTTTGTCGAAAGTGACCTGCAAAAGAAAAGATTCGTTAGTACGAATGGCCTTTACTTTTGCCAAGGGCCAAATGACCTTTGCAGGCTCTTTTGAATTATTTGGCTTTTGCATTTTGCCAAAGGTCATTTAACCTTTTTCAGCCTTTGTCATATTCACAGCTCATATGGGTCCTGTGAATCTTGATAATCAGCAATATTGTGTAGTTATGGTTTTGTTGAAGAGCCAACTGAACTGAAAGTCTCTTCATCTGAGTGATTGGCTTTGTCAATGATTTTTTTGGACAGGTTCGAATAAACTTGTGGTTGGAAACGTGCATATTCGAAGAGGTATTTGCATTGTAGTCCATTTGTGATGGAAACCAAGCAAGTGGTTTCGAACTGAATCCCATAACGTAAGAGAGGGGCTTTCGCCTTTGATAAATTCAATGTCGAAATCAAAAGCGGAAAGAATTGCTTGCCAACGGGCAAAGATTTGTTTTGAAACTAAATTCTTCACATCCTTTTGTAAAATTTCTTTGGCAGATTTGCAATCAATACGAAGTAGAAATTTTTTGTAAAACAGATCATCTTGAAATTTGGAAATACACAGTGCTACTGATAATATTTCCTTTTTGATAGTAGAATAATTTTATTGAGGACCGAGCCATAGTCCTGAATGAAATCTGACTAATTGTTCTTGTGAATGAGACTTCAATTTTTGTTTGAGTATGCCTTCATATCCTATGTTAGATGCATCAGTTTTGACTATCATTAATGCAGCTGGGTGAGGGATATTCAGGCATGGGAGAGACTTAACTCTAGCCTTGACTTGTTGAACAATTCTAGTATGCTCTTTGGTCCAAGGGACAGGATTTTTCTTAAGTCTCTTATACAAAGGTGCACATAAATGTCGTAATTTTGGGAAGAAATCAGAGACATAATTCAGGCAACCGAGAAAACGTTGCAACTGTTTCTTGTCTTTGATTTCATCAGGAAATTTGTCAGCAAATGCAAGGGATCTCATAATTGGATTAATGGTACCTTGATAAATATCATGACCAAGAAATCTTATTTTTGTTTGAAATAAAACTAATTTTGGTGTAGAGACTACAAGACCATTTTTCTATATGATATGTAGAAAAATTTGTAGATGTTTAAAATGTTGATCAATGGATTTTGATAATACAAGGACATCATCGATGTACACAATGATGAAAGATGTATAAAGTGTAAAAATGTCGTTCATGATATTTTGAAATTCTGAGGGGGCATTTTTTAATCCAAAGGGCATTACGTTCCATTCGTAATGTCCAAAGGGTACAGTAAATGTAGTTTTGTAACGATCTTGTTCAGCAATCTGAATTTGCCAGAAACCAGATTTCATGTCAAATTTTGAAAATATTTTTGCATCATAAAGACGATTAAGTAAATCTCTTTTGTTTGGAATGGGATAACGAATCCATTGTAAAACTTTGTTTGGAGGTTTGTAGTTAATAACGAGTCTAGGAACACCTCGTTCCTTTTCTGCTGCGTTATTAACGTAATACGCAGCACAACTCCACGGAGATTTGGAAGGTCTGATAAGTTTTTGGTTAAGAAGGCTTTGAATCTCCTTCTTGCAATGTTCAAGGAGTTCTAAATTCATTTAAGTAGGTCGAGCCTTAGTAGGAATATTTCTTTCGTCAAAATCAGGCTCATAAGGTAAAGAAATGATATGTTTCTTTCTTTCCCAAAATGCATTGGGAAGGTTAGAGCATATACGTTTCTTAATTAGTTCTTCAAAATCTTTGATTTTGAGCTGAATAGATGGATTTTGTAGTCATTCTTTGATACGAAGATACGAAATTTCTTCTTGTAAATGGCAAATTTGTTTTCTTTTGGTTTGCAAATTATTAATTTGCTTAAAAATGGAAGATGCTTGAAGACTTAAAATTTCCTTTTGGGGAGCAGAAGATAAAAAAGGAAACGAAATAGTGTTGCCCATAATTTTTGTATGGACACCTGTTTCATCAACCGTAAAAGGATAAATTTGTGTAAGAAATGGAGTTCCTAAAATAATATCATTAGAAATATTGTCGACGATAAGGAAAATGTTTTTGAATCAATAATTGTTGTTTTGAATATATCCTTTGTTAAGCTTGGAATGAATGTTTAAGGGTTCGCCATTGGTGCTAACTAATTGCTCCCTTGTTCTTTCGCAAAACTTTGTAGGAACAATTCCTATCTTAATGCAGTTTTGATCTGCTCCACTGTCAATGAGAGCGACTGCATTAATGGAGAAATCGTTAACTACCAGAGTAACAATAGAATACCATTTTTGAAATGTTACTTTGGAAATTGCCTGTAAAAACTGGGTTTGTGGAATCTCAGTTTCTTGAATACCTAAAATAGGTTCAGTTTCAAGAGTCAGCGGTTTTGTTTTAAAGGACTCAAGGAGTGCTAATTTTGTTTCAATCTCAAGATCTTTTGTTTTAAGACCTGAAATTTCTCAGTTTGAAGTTATTTGGTAGTAATTTGTTGATATGGGTTTGTAATTGGGTAATGATCAAAGATTTGAGTAAGTGAGGAAGAAGAAGAAGGTCCTAATTCGAACTTAGGAGGCTTCTCTTCTTCTTCAAGGATAATACCCTTTAATTTGTCAAGGTATTCTCGCTTTGTTTCGATCTCAGGAATTTAGCAAATGAGATCAAGAAGAAATTCTTTTTGTGGTTTACTGGTAATAACGTTTAAGGATAAGATTGGAGATGATTCATACTCTGAATCCTCACTGGACTCAGCATAGTAATCTTCATCTTGATCGGATCCAGAAACATTTGTTGTCAAAAGGGCTAAGAGTTTTTTCTGTAGCTTAGAGAGTTTGTGATACTTGGTTTCTTTGTCTCTTCTATCCTCAAGGAAACATGGTTTAATTGAGTGGCAATACCCTGGAGGATAGTGTTTGTGAAATTGGCTTGTTGATGGACCTTTTTGAGGTCATCAAGTTTGACTGTATCATTCCCCTCTCGGCCTTTGCGAAAAGGTGTAACCAGAATGGGTTCACCTTTGAGGAGGATTTTGAGGTCATCTAGTGGAGGATGAACTGAAGAAACGGTGGAACCATTTGAAAAATGCCAAATTTTTTGTAAATTTGTCTGGATATTAAGACTAGAAATTGAATAGACATTTTGCATACCCTTTTTTGAAGCAAATGTTGGAAACCAGAGGAAGAAAGGAAAATTAACTTGCAGACGTTCCATGTCTGCAATCCATTCCTTTTTGATCTCTTCTCTTAGGTTTCTATCCATTTGTTCAAACCAGGTACGTAAAGAAGCATTTCTACTGGAATGGTAGTCTTCTTTGATTGTTTCCCAGTTAATGGTAAAACCAGGTGTTGTAAGAACATTGGTGGCTGCAAAACTCATGAAGAAATCATAAGTTTACAAAATGGCCTACGAACTATCGATATGATAAAGCAATATTCTATTAATAGTCATTTGAAAGCCAAATATAGATTTATGCATATTGGATTAGTACAAGTAGCCATTAAACCTCTCTTAAAGAAAGGTATTACTGCTCCCATTTACATGGCTTTAAGAGACAAAAGATTGAAAAAATGCAAATCTTCATTATTAGCTGTTATTCAGACAAATATTTGTAAAGGTCCTATCTATTTCAATTGTTATCCTGATTTTCTGGTTGATCTAACTTGTCCTATGACACCAGAAGCTCTTAAACTTGATGCGCATATCCAAGGTAACGAGTTTCTGCACTTCAAAAATTTCATTGTCATATATCGAGTTTATTTTCGACTCATGTCTACAAATTTGAATACAAGATTTCTTAACCCTCTTCCTTCAAATTCTCAGGAAACAATTCTTCTCCAAATCGAAGACAAAAAGCCCACCACCTTCACTCCAAAATTACTCAAATAGGATGAGATCACTCTTCCTGATGAGATCGAGTTGCAAGAACCTTAACAACCAGTACAAAAGGAATGTCAGGAAATCGAAGAAATAGCTGAAGAACTAGATGGTAGGGTGATTCTGAAATTCAGATCACACTCCATAAGGGAAGATCTCTCTAATCCTGGTCCTTCAAATTTTAGACGTTCTTTTTCTGACTTCTCCTCTGCTAGATCTGAACCTTCAGACAATTCTTACAGATATCGATTTCGAGCCCCAATTCCTGAACCCGTTATTGATCCTCTTTTTCCAACTTCATCTGGAATTGGAGCAGCCATCAATGTTCTTACAACACCTGGTTTTACCATTAACTAGGAAACAATCAAAGAAGACTACTATTCTAGTAGAAACGCTTCTTTACGTACTTGGTTTGAACAAGTGGACAGAAACTCAGAGAAGAGATCAAAAAGGAATGGATTGCAGACATGGAACATCTGTAAGTTAATTTTCCTTTCTTCCTCTGATTTCCAACATTCGCTTCAAAAAAGGGTTTACAAAATGTCTATTCAATTCCTAGTCTTAATGTCCAAACAAATTTACAAAAAATTTGGCATTTTTCAAATGGTTCCACCGTTTCGTCAGTTCATCCTCCACCAGATGACCTCAAAATCCTCCTCTAAGGTAAACCCATTCTGGCTACACCTTTTCGCAAAGGCCGGGAGGGGAATGATACAGTCAAACTTGATGACCTCAAAAAGGTCCATCAATAAGCCAATTACACAAACACTATCCTCCAGACTATTGCCACTGAATTAAACCATGTTTCCTTGAGGATAGAAGAAACAAAGAAACCAAGCATCACAAACACTCCAACTACCAGTTATACTGACCAAGTGTCAAAACTGATAGTATTCCCAAGGCCAATGAAGAGTCATTTTCGGAAGCCTTCTCTAATGCCCATTTTCTTAAGCTCATTTCAGATAAAATTCAAGAGCTGACAGACTCCAAAGAAAAGTCAGTTTCTTGCTTAGGCAAAACCTGTCAAAATCAGCCAAGTGATACTTCATCCTCAGGTGAAGAGGAGAGTACTGACAATGAGGAAGCATTGAATGTTATAGAAGAAACCTTCGATGAACCCTCACCATCTGCCATAAACAAAATTAGGAATTGGTCCTCAGGTAGTACCAGAAACTACTATCCAAGACCTACTACCCCAGACATCCAATATGAGGAAAGAGGTAGTTTTATAACCTCTCAATTTGGTGGTGATGTAGTCCACCAATGGAACGCAGATGGCAAATCGGAACATGAGATCCTTAGTACCCTACAAGAAATGACCATGGCCCTGTCGGCTTACAAAGCCCGCAAGCTTACCAATTCCTAAGCAGCCACCGCCCTAGTTATAGGATTTTCTGGACAATGGAAATCTTGGTGGGACAATTTCCTGACCGAAGATGAGAGAACAAAAATCCTTAACGACAAATACAAAAAGACCAATGATCGTGGTGTGGAAGTTGAGGACGAAAATGGAGCCGAAATGCTTATCCATACCATTACCCTACATTTCCTAGGCAACCCAAGGGAAGAACAAACTACCTCTAAAACTATCCTTATTAAACTTCGTTGCCCAACCCTGACAGACTATCGATGGTATAAGGATGTCTTCCTAACCCATGTACTCAAAAGAGAAGATGGAACCCAAGACTTTTAGAAAGAAAGATTTATTTATGAACCGGTCTCTGATACCAGGAAGAGCAGGATCGAAAACTCAAACTGAACTTTTATTTACGAACTGAAATTTGGACAGGAATTTGTAATTGTACAAGAGCTAAGAACAATTGTAGAACTTACTTTTGTAATAGAAGAAGAATTGTAATGCAATTGAAGAATAGAGAGAGCGAGGAAAAGGAAAACTAGAATTGCTAGAAAACTTGAGAGATTACAAGAGAGGGTGTAAATGCTCTGTAATTGGCTTTGCCCTCTTCTTTGTTTGCGGTCTTCTTAAATAGAGGAGGAGTAAGTGCTCTCCGTAATTGCTATTTTGTTTGCTTTTCAAAAGTAGATGCTCTTTGTCAGCCATCATGCACCGAAAGGTGCGTCTTCTTTTGAAAAAGTAGATTCCTTTTGTCTTGAACACGTAATGAAAGATGAGTCATCATTCATATCATTACACTGTTTGCTTTTGTGAGTGGAGTGACAGTTGGTGAACAGTGAATTTTGTCGAAAGTGACCTGCAAAAGAAAAGATTCGTTAGTACGAATGGCCTTTACTTTTGCCAAGGGCCAAATGACCCTTGCAGGCTCTTTTGAATTATTTGGCTTTTGCATTTTGCCAAAGGTCATTTAACCTTTGCCAGCCTTTGTCATATTCACAGCTCATATGGGTCCTGTGAATCTTGATAATCAGCAATATTGTGTGGTTGTAGTTTTGTTGAAGAGCCAGTAGAACTAAGAGCCTCTTTATCTGAGTCATTTGCTTTGTCAATGATTTTTTGAAGGAAAATTTGCCTCATTTGTGGATCATCTTTGAGTAACTCAAGGATCTCCTTCTCTTTTTGAGACAGACCCTTTGAACGGGCCTTGGTGGACGTTGTTGGACTTTCTTTCTTTTGTGGCATAGAAGGTCCAATACCTGCCTTGGCTTCAAATGTATGTAAATTGTGCCAGGTGAACTTCTTTGTTCGTGTTCTGCCGTAATGTTCAACATTCTCGCTGCAGCATAGTTTTGTTTTGAATTCATTCCATCATTTAACTTTATAAACTCGAACTAATGATAGGGGAAATGAATTTTTGAGGTAATTTTGTAGCCTGTATTCCCAGCAGAAGATCCAGGCTATGTTGAAGACTCTAAAAAATTGTACTTCTTTTGTGTAAGTCTCAAGGGAGGAGACATTCCTGTCCCAGAATTCCCATCCTCCTTGAGCTTCAATTGGCAGAACTGATAGACTGCATCCAAACCATGTCCACCAGTAGTAGAACCAAATGGAGAATTGTGTAGGGCAATTGTCATGGAAATTGAAAAACCAAGAATGGGTTTCAGGACGGTGTAGAAATGTCCTAAACCAAGCCATTCTGTAATCATTGTAATCAAAGGTCTGGGGTGTGCAAGGAATGGAAAATTTCTTTTCCTCAAATGGATCTTTCCAATGTTGAGTACTCAGAACTTGTCGAATGATACATTTGGAAAAGAGGATATGGCCAGGATTCATTTTGTCGAAGGTATGAGAGATGTCAATGAAACGAGTATCCATAAGGATTAACTCATAAAATTGTTGGGTCTCTTGGGAATGATCTATGGCAAAGTGCTTTTTGCCAAAGGCTTTTTGGACCAGAGGCTTGATTACTTCTGGAGAAGGCATCGTTTTGTAATTTGCAAGAAACAGATGTTCAGTATGTCGAACAACATATGCATTGTCAACTGTTGGTTTTGTAGGTGGTTTTGCTACGATTGATTGGTATGGCAATGGAGGAAATTGTGTCAGTGCTTAAAATTGGTTTTGTGTAGGGAGTTGCATGGGGACTTCAAGCTGATAATCTTCAGCTCGTCTGATCCCTTTACCTTTGTCTTTGCGGTTGTTCTTGGAAGAACTCATCTGTAAAACAATATTTTTGTCACTCTTTCCTTGCAAGAATTCTCTTGTTAAGCAATCTGGAAGAGAGTTGCTCTCGCCTTTGATAAATTCAATGTCAAAATCAAAAGCGGAAAGAATTGCTTGCCAACGGGCAAAGATTTGTTTTGAGACTAAATTCTTCACATCCTTTTGTAAAATTTCTTTGGCAGATTTGCAATCAATACGAAGTAGAAATTTTTTGTAAAACAGATCATCTTGAAATTTGGAAATACACACTACTACTGATAATATTTCCTTTTTGATAGTAGAATAATTTTGTTGAGGACCGAGCCATAGTCCTGAATGAAATCTGACTAATTATTCTTGTGAATGAGATTCCAATTTTTGTTTGAGTAAGTCTCCATATCCTATGTCAGATCCATCAGTTTCGACTATCATGAATGCAGCTGGGTGAGGGATGTTCAGGCATGGGAGAGACTTAACTCTAGTCTTGACTTGTTGAATAATTCCAGTATGCTCTTTGGTCCAAGGGACAGGATTTTTCCTAAGTCTCTTATACAAAGGTGCACATGAATGTCGTAATTTTGGGAAGAAATCAGAGACATAGTCCGGGCAACCTAGAAAACGTTGCAACTGTTTCTTGTCTTTGATTTCATCAGGAAATTTGTCAGCAAATGCAAGGGATCTCATAATTGGTTTAATGGTACCTTGATAAATATCATGACCAAGAAATCTTATTTTTGTTTGAAATAAAACTAATTTTGGTGCAGAGACTGCAAAACCATTTTTCTCATCAAAATCGGGCTCATATGGTAAAGAAATGATATGTTTCTTTCTTTTCCAAAATGCATTGGGAAGGTTAGAGCATATAAGTTTCTTAATTAGTTCTTCACAGTCTTTGATTTTGAGCTGAATAGACGGATTTTGCAGTCGTTCTTTGATACAAAGATACGAAATTTCCTCTTGTAAATGGCAAATTTGTTTTCTTTTGGCTTGCAAACTATTAATTTGCTCAAAAATGAAAGATGCTTAAAGACTTAAAATTTCCTTTTGGTGAGCAGAAGATAAAAAGGGAAACGAAATAGCGTTGCCCATAATTTTTGTGTGGACGCCTGTTTCATTAACCGTAAAAGGATAAATTTGCGTAAGAAATGGAGTTCCTAAAATAATATCATTAGAAATATTGTCGACGATAAGGAAAATATTTTTGAAACAATAATTGTTGTTTTGAATATATCCTTTGTTAAGCTTGGAATAAATGTTCAAGGGTTCGCCACTAGCGCTAACTAATTGCTCCCTTGTTCTTTCACAAAACTTTGTAGGAACAATTTCTGTCTTAATGCAATTTTGATCTGCTCCACTGTCAATGAGAGCGACTGCATTAATGGAGAAATTGTTAACTACCAGAGTAACAACAGAATACCATTTTTGAAATGTTACTTTGGAAATTGTCTGTAAAAACAGGGTTTGTGGAATCTCAGTTTCTTGAATACCTGAAATAGGTTCAGTTTCAAGAGTCAGCGGTTTTGTTTTAAAGGACTCAAGGAGTGCCAATTTTGTTTCAATCTCAAGATCTTTTGTTTTAAGACTAGAAATTTCTGTCTTGAGAAAACGAACTTGAGTTTTGAGATCATTAATCTCAATTTGAAGTTATTTGGTAGTAATTTGTTGATATGGGTTTGTAATTGGGTAACGATCAAAGATTTGAGTAAGTGAGGAAGAAGAAGGTCCTAATTCGAACTTAGGAGGCTTCTCTTCTTCTTCAAGGATAATACCCTTTAATTTGTCAAGGTATTCTCGCTTTGTTTCGATGTCAGGAATTTGGCAAATGAGATCAAGAAGAAATTCTTTTTGTGGCTTACTGGCAATAACGTTTAAGGATAAGATTGGAGATGATTCATACTTTGAATCCTCACTGGACTCAACATAGTAATCTTCATCTTGATCAGATCCAGAAACATTTGTTCTCAAAAGGGCTAAGAGTTTTTTGTGTAGCTCGGGTTTACCAGAAAATAACTCATCAATCTTTTGTTCGGTTTTGCATTGGAAAGATTTATGGCCAACCTTTCCACATTTGTAGCAAACTACAGGCTTTTGCTTCTTATGGGCCGTTTGCTTCTTTTTGGGAACAAGTTTGGGCTGTTCTTTTTTGACAAATGGTTTGGGCTGTTTTGGAGGGACCCTTCGGAATGTAGGCTTGGGCTTCCTCTTTTGAAGTCACTTTCTGGTGGTAGAAGGGGCTTCAATTTTTGTAATCCCAAATGCTTCACAGAAAGTGCCCACCTCTTTACGACATTGTGCTCGTTCTGATCCATATTTGGATTGGATTTTGATTTCATTGCAAAGAGTCAATCCTTCTGATTTGACAATACCAAACAATTGTCCAAAGGTTAGGAGGCCAAAAGGAATGTCATCGGTACCAAGGTTTTGGCAAAGTTTATTGAGGATTCTTTCCCAAAAGAGTTTGGGTAGCCCTACAATAAATCTTTCTCTCCAAAAGTCTGTGAGAATTGTCTAAAGGTTCAGGAATTGGGGCCCGAAATCGATATCTGTGAGAATTGTCTAAAGGTTCAGATCTAGCAGAGGAGAAGTCAGAAAAAGAACGTCTAAAATTTGTAGGATCAGGAGTAGGGAGATCTTCCCTTATGGAGTGTGATCTGAATTTCAGAATCACCCTACCATCTGGTTCTTCAACTATTTGTTTGATTCCCCGACGTTCCATTTGTGCGGGTTGCTGAGATTCTTGCAACTTGATCTCATCGGGAAGAGTGATCTCATCCCATTTGAGTAATTTTGGAGTGAAGACGATTGGCTTTTCATCTTCGATTTGGAGAAGAATTGTTTCCTGAGAATTTGAAGGAAGAGGGTTAAGAAATCTTGTATTCAAATTTGCACACATGAATCGAAAATAAACTCGATATATGACAACGAAATTTTTGAAGTCCAGAAACTCGTAACCTTGGACATGCACATCAAGTTTAAGAGCTTCTGTTGTCATGGGACAAGTTAGATCAACCAGAAAATCAGGATAACAATTAAAAAAGATAGGACCTTTGCAAATATTTGTCTGAATAACAGCTAATAATGAAGATTTGTATTTTTTTTAATCTTTTGTCTATTAAAGCCATGTAAATGGGTGCATTAATACCTTTCTTTAAGAGAGGTTTAATGGCTACTTGTACTAATCCAATATGCATAAATCTATATTTGGCTTTCAAATGACTATCAATAGAATATTGCTTTATCATATCAATAGTTTGTTGGCCATTTTGTAAACTTATGACTTCTTCATGAGTTTTGCAAGAATAGGCTTTGATAAAATCAAAGGTACCAATTTTGTAGAGGGTGTCTACTTCTATTCTAGGTAAGTTCCAATTGGCATAATTGTCTAGGGGCGGTGCCCTAAAGATTGGACCAGTTCTTTGTTCATTTGAGTTAACAATGTCACTATGACTGCTATCAGCGCTTAAGGATAACATCCTTCTTAATCTAGATGCCATGACTTTGATGCATGACCTAATCCTAAATGCAGACAGATGTTAATGACAGGACCACTAACTGGGACCACCTTCACCATGGCTGACCAACAGTATCAAAGGCTGACCAACGCCACTTAACACCACCATTATACACGGCTCTATGCAAACAAAACTTTAGGCACGAACCTCGATCACTTAATCTAAATGCGGAAGTTTGTTACAATCTTGGCTCTGATACTAGGAAGAGTAAGATCGAAAACTCAAACTGAACTTTTATTTATGAACTGAAATTTGTACAGGAATTTGCAATTATACAAGAGGTAAGAACAATTGTAGAACTTACTTTTGTAATAGAAGAAGAATTGTAATGGAATTGAAGAATTGAGAGAGAGAGAAAAAGGAAAACTAGAATTGCTAGAAAACTTGAGAGATTATAAGAGAGGGTGTTTTATTTAGTCATTTCCTCCTGTTGGCAGAACAAATATACAGAAACCTAAGAGAAGAGATCCACCAGTATTTGTATAAACTCGATATATGACAACAAGCAGGCTCTTCTTCTTCAAGGACAATTACAAACCTAAGAGAACAATTGGCATAATTACAAATCAAAGCCTATTCTTGCAAAACTTATGAAGAAGTCATAAGTTTACAAAATGGCCTACAAACTATCGATATGATAAAGCAATATTCTATTGATAGTCATTTGAAAGCCAAATATAGATTTATGCATATTGGATTAGTACAAGTAGCCATTAAACCTCTCTTAAAGAAAGGTATTACTGCTCCCATTTACATGGCTTTAAGTGACAAAAGATTGAAAAAATACAAATCTTCATTATAAGCTGTTATTCAGACAAATATTTATAAAGGTCCTATCTTTTTCAATTGTTATCCTGATTTTCTGGTTGATCTAACTTGTCCCATGACAACAGAAGCTATTAAACTTGATGTGCATATCCAAGGTAACGAGTTTCTGGACTTCAAAAATTTCGTTGTCATATATCGAGTTTATTTTCAACTCATGTCTACAAATTTGAATACAAGATTTCTTAACCCTCTTCCTTCAAATTCTCAGGAAACAATTCTTCTCCAAATCGAAGACGAAAAGCCAACCATCTTCACCCCAAAATTACTCAAATGGGATGGGATCACTCTTCCCGATGAGATCGAGTTGCAAGAACCTCAGCAACTCGCACAAATGGAACGTCGGGAAATCGAACAAATAGTTGAAGAACCAGAAGGTAGGGTGATTCTGAAATTCAGATCACACTCCATAAGGGAAGATCTCTCTACTCCTGGTCCTTCAAATTGTAGACGTTCTTTTTTTGACTTCTCCTCTGCTAGATCTGAACCTTTAGACAATTCTCAAAGATATCGATTTCGGGCCCCAATTCCTGAACCCGTTATAGATCCTTTTTCTCCAACTTCATCTGGATTTGGAGTAGCCATCAATGTTCTTACAACACCTGGTTTTACCATTAATTGGGAAACAATCAAAGAAGACTACTATTCTAGTAGAAATGC
Source organism: Carnegiea gigantea (assembly GCA_029747015.1). Classification (NCBI taxonomy): domain Eukaryota; kingdom Viridiplantae; phylum Streptophyta; class Magnoliopsida; order Caryophyllales; family Cactaceae; genus Carnegiea; species Carnegiea gigantea. The sequence continues at coordinate 153,937 of JAKOGI010001237.1, forward strand.
TTCTTTACATACCTGGTTTGAACAAATGCATAGAAACCTAGGAGAAGAGATCAAAAAGGAATGGATTGCAGACATGGAACGTCTGCAAGTTAATTTTTCTTTCTTCCTCTGGCTTCCAACATTTGCTTCAAAAAAGGGTATGCAAAATGTTTATTCAATTCCTAGTCTTAATGTCCAAACAAATTTACAAAAAATTTGGCATTTCTCAAATGGTTCCACCATTTCTTCAATTTATCCTCCACCAGATGACCTCAAAATCCTCCTCAAAGGTGAACCTATTCTGGCTACACCTTTTTGCAAAGGCCGGGAGGAGAATGATACAGTCAAACTTGATGACCTCAAAAAGGTCCATCAATAAGCCAATTACACAAGCACTATCCTCCAGACAATTGCCACTCAATTAAACCATGTTTCCTTGAGGATAGAAGAAACAAAGAAACCAAGCATCACAAACACTCCAAGTACCAGTTATACTGACCAAGTGTCAAAACCTTTCTTCAAAACTGATAGTATTCCCAAGGCCAATGAAGAGTCATTTTCGGAAGCCTTCTCTAATGCCCATTTTCTTAAGCTCATTTCAGACAAAATTCAGGAGCTGACAGACCCCAAAGAAAAGTCAGTTTCTTGCTTAGACAAAACCTGTCAAAATCAGCCAAGTGATACTTCATCCTCTGGTGAAGAGGAGAGTACTGACAATGAGGAAGCATTGAATGTTATAGAAGAAACCTTCTACGAACCCTCACCATCTGCCATAAACAAAATTAGGAATTGGTCCTCAGGTAGTACCAGAAACTACTATCCAAGACCTACTTCCCCAGACACCCAATATGAGGGAAGAGGTAGTTTTACAACCTCTCAATTTAGTGGTGATGTAGTCCACCAATGGAACATAAATGGCAAATCGGAACATGAGGTCCTTAGTACCCTACAAGAAATGACCATGGCCCTACCTGCTTATAAAGCCCGCAAGCTTACCAATTCCCAAGCAGCCACCACCCTATTTATAGGATTTTCTGGACAAATGAAATCTTGGTGGGACAATTTCCTGACTGAAGATGAGAGAACAAAAATCCTTAACCACAAATACAAAAAGACCAATGATCGTGGTGTGGAAGTTGAGGACGAAAATAAAGCCGAAATGCTTATCCAACCCAAGGGAAGAACAAGCCGCCTCCAAAACTATCCTTATTAACCTTTGTTGTCCAACCCTGACAGACTATCGATGGTATAAGGATGTCTTCCTAACCCATGTACTCAAAAGAGAAGATGGAATCCAAGACTTTTAGAAAGAAAGATTTATTGCAGGACTACCCAAACTCTTTGGGGAAAGAATCCTCAATAAACTTTGCCAAAACTTTGGTACCAATGGCATTCCTTTTGGCCTTCTAACCTTTGGACAATTGTTTGGTATTGCCAAATCAGAAGGATTGACTCTTTGCAACGAAATCAAAATCCAATCCAAATATGGATCAGAACGAGCACAATCTCGTAAAGAGATGGGCACTTTCTGTGAAGCATTTGGGATTACAAAAATTGAAGCCCCTTCTACCACCAGAAAGCGACTTCAAAAGAGGAAGCCCAAACCTACATTCCGAAGGTTCCCTCCAAAACAGCCCAAACTATTTGTCAAAAAAGAACAGCCCAAACCTGTTCCCAAAAAGAAGCAAACGACCCAAAAGAAGCAAAAGCCTGTCGTTTGCTGCAAATGTGGAAAGGTTGGCCGTAAATCTTTCCAATGCAAAACCGAACAAATGATTAATGAGTTATTTTCTGGAGAACCCGAGCTACAGAAAAAACTCTTAGCCTTTTGACAACAAATGTTTCTGGATCTGATCAAGATGAAGATTACTATGCTGAGTCCTGTGAGGATTCAATGTATGAATCAGAAAGAGCAGGATCGAAAACTCAAACTGAACTTTTATTTATGAACTGAAATTTGTACAGGAATTTGTAATTGTACAAGAGGTAAGAACAATTGTAGAACTTACTTTTGTAATAGAAGAAGAATTGTAATGGAATTGAAGAATAGAGAAAGGGAGAAAAAGGAAAACTAGAATTGCTAGAAAACTTGAGAGATTACGAAAGAGGGTGTAAATCGCTCTGTAATTGGCTCTGCCTTCTTCTTTGTTTGTAGTCTTCTTAAATAGAGGAGGAGTAAGTGCTCTCTATAATTGCTATTTTGTTTGCTTTTCAAAAGTAGATGCTCTTTGTCAGCCATCATACACCGAAAGGTGCGTCTTCTTTTGAAAAAGTACATTCCTTTTGTCTTGAGCACGTAATGAAAGATGAGTCATCATTCTTATCATTACACTGTTTGCTTTTGTGAGTGGAGTGACAGTTGGTGAGTAGTGAATTTTTTCGAAAGTGACCTGCAAAAGAAAAGATTCATTAGTACGAATGGCCTTTACTTTTGCCAAGGGCCAAATGACCCTTGCAGGCTCTTTTGAATTATTTGGCTTTTGCATTTTGCCAAAGGTCATTTAACCTTTGCCAGCCTTTGTCATATTCACAGCTCATATGGGTCTTGTGAATCTTGATAATCAACAATATTGTGTGGTTGTGGTTTTGTTCAAGAGCCAGCTGAACTGAGAGTCTCTTCATCTGAGTGATTGGCTTTGTCAATGACTTTTGTGGACAGGTTCAAATAAACTTGTGGTTGGAAACGTACAAATTCGAGGAGGTATTTGCATTGTAGTCCATTTGTGGTGGAAACCAAGCAAGTGGTTTCGAATTGAATCCCATAACGTAAGGGAATTAGGACATGTGAGTGGGTTTGGTCAATTGGGCAAATATGAAGATCAGGGAGAAGTTTTGAGACAAATTTGAATATATGTGGTTCAAAGGCAGTCCAATATTAAAAATGTTTGTGGTAATAATTGAATGTCTGTATGAATCCTGTGGGCATAATGATTAGTACCGGGTGATTGTTAACAGTTTGCAGAAGTGCTTGGTAAGCTTTAACAACCTTGGGGTACTGGTAGAATGGAATTTCGTGATTGACTAACCATTCTTGGTAGTCAATGAAAATTGCATATTCATTGTAACAAGGGCCGCAGAATGATGTGTAGTAAAGCTCATGATCTCTAAGGTAGAAGAGGAGTGGTTCATGTGGATACTGGGAACTTTGACTAGGCTTCTGATTGTTTGAGGTGTTGGGAGGTAGTGAAAGTGGGTTTATGTCAGGAGGAGGTTCAGGATAAGAGAACCTTTTGTCAAGAGAGGTGAAGATAATTGTGGGAAAAATCTGAGCATTCTCAGATGTTTGTCCGTTGCTATTGGTCCTTGACGAACTCCTTTGTTTTCCTGCAAAACAACATTTTTGTCACTCTTTCCTTGCAAGAATTCTCTTGTTAAGAAATCCGGAAGAGAGTTGCTTTCGCCTTTGACAAATTCAATGTCGAAATCAAAAGCGGAAAGAATTGCTTGCCAACGGGCAAAGATTTGTTTTGAAACTAAATTCTTCACATCCTTTTGTAAAATTTCTTTGGCAGATTTGCAATCAATACGAAGTAGAAATTTTTTATAAAATAGATCATCTTGAAATTTGGAAATACACAGTACTACTGATAATATTTCCTTTTTGATAGTAGAATAATTTTGTTGAGGACCGAGCCATAGTCCTGAATGAAATCTGACTAATTGTTCTTGTGAATGAGACTCCAATTTTTGTTTGAGTATGCCTCTATATCCTATGTCAGATGCATCAGTCTCGACTATCATGAATGCAGCTGGGTGAGGGATATTCAGACATGGTAGAGACTTCACTCTAGTCTTGACTTGTTGAACAATTGTGGTATGCTCGTTTGTCCAAGGGATAGGGTTTTTCCTAAGTCTCTTGTACAAAGATGCACATAAATGTCGTAAATTGGGGAAGAAATCAGAGACATAATTCAGGCACCCTAAAAAACGTTGCAACTATTTCTTGTCTTTGATTTCATTAGGAAATTTGTCAGCAAATGCAAGGGATCTCATAATTGGTTTAATGGTACCTTGATAAATATCATGACCAAGAAATCTTATTTTTATCTGAAATAAACCTAATTTTGATGCAAAAACTAGAAGACCATTTTTTTCAATGATATGCAGAAACGTTTGTAGATGTTTAAAATGTTGATCATTGATTTTGAAAATACAAGGACATCATCAATGTACACAATGATGAAAGATGTATAAGGTGTAAAAATGTCGTTCATGATATTTTGAAATTCTGAGGGGGCATTTTTCAATCCAAAAGGCATTACTTTCCATTCGTAATGTCCAAAGGGTACAGTAAATGCAGTTTTGTAACGATCTTGTTCAGCAATCTGAATTTGCCAGAAACCAGATTTATTTTTGCATCATAAAGACGATTAAGTAAATCTTTTTGGAATAGGATAACGAATCCATTATAAAACTTTGTTTAAAGGTTTGTAGTTAATAACGAGTCTAGGAACACCTCGTTCCTTTTCTGCTGCGTTATTAACGTAAAAGGCTGCACAGCTCCATGGAGATTTGGAAGGTCGAATGAGTTTTTTGTGAAGAAGATTTTGAATCTCTTTTTTGCAATGCTCAAGAAGTTCTAAATTCATTTGAGTAGGTCGAGCCTTAGTAGGAATATTTCTTTCGTCAAAATCAGGCTCATAAGGTAAAGAAATGATATGTTTCTTTCTTTCACAAAATGCATTAGGAAGGTCAGAGTATATACGTTTCTTAATTAGTTCTTCAAAATCTTTGATTTTGAGCTGAATAGACGGATTTTGTAGTCGTTCTTTGATATGAAGATACGAAATTTCTTCCTGTAAATGGCAAATTCGTTTTCTTTTGGTTTGCAAACTATTAATTTGCTTAAAAATGGAAGATGCTTGAAGACTTAAAATTTCCTTTTGGTGAGCAGAAGATAAAAAGAGAAACGAAATAGTGTTTCCCATAATTTTTGTATGGACACCTGTTTCATTAACTGTAAAAGGATAAATTTGTGTAAGAAATGGAGTTCCTAAAATAATATCATTAGAAATATTGTCGACGATAAGGAAAATGTTTTCGAAACAATAATTGTTATTTTGAATATATCCTTTGTTAAGCTTGGAATGAATGTTCAAGGGTTCGCCATTAGTGCTAACTAATTGCTCCCTTGTTCTTTCACAAAACTTTATAGGAACAATTCCTGTCTTAATGCAGTTTTGATCTGCTCCACTGCCAATGAGAGCGACTGCATTAATGGAGAAATCGTTAACTACCAGAGTAACAACAGAATACCATTTTTGAAATGTTACTTTTGAAATTGTCTGTAAAAACTGGGTTTGTGGAATCTCAGTTTCTTGAATACCTGAAATAGGTTCAGTTTCAAGAGTCAGCGGTTTTGTTTTAAAGGACTCAAGGAGTGCCAATTTTGTTTCAATCTCAGGATCTTTTGTTTTAAGACCAGAAATTTCTGTCTTGAGAAAACGAACTTGAGTTTTGAGATCATTAATCTCAGTTTGAAGTTGTTTGGCAGTAATTTGTTGATATGGGTTTGTAATTGGGTAACGATCAAAGATTTGAGTAGGTGAGGAAGAAGAAGAAGGTCCTAATTCGAACTTAGGAGGCTTCTCTTCTTCTTCAAGGATAATACCCTTTAATTCGTCAAGGTATTCTCGCTTTGTTTCGATCTCAAGAATTTGGCAAATGAGATCAAGAAGAAATTCTTTTTGTGGTTTACTGGTAGTAACGTTTAAGGATAAGATTAGAGATGATTCATAGTCTGAATCCTCACTGGACTCAGCATAGTAATCTTCATCTTGATCAGATCTAGAAACATTTGTTGTCAAAAGGGCTAAGAGTTTTTTCTGTAGCTCAGATTCACCAGAAAATAACTCATTAATCTTTTGTTCGGTTTTGCATTGGAAAGATTTATGGCCAACCTTTCTACATTTGTAGCAAACTATAGGCTTTTGCTTCTTTTGGGCCGTTTACTTCTTTTTGGGAACAGGTTTGGGCTGTTCTTTTTTGACAAATGGCTTGGACTGTTTTGGAGGGACCCTTCGGAATGTAGGTTTGGGCTTCCTCTTTTGAAGTCGCTTTCTGGTGGTAGAAGGGGCTTCAATTTTTGTAATCCCAAAAGCTTCACAGAAAGGGCCCATCTCTTTACGAGATTGTGCTCGTTCTGATCCATATTTGGATTAGATTTTGATTTCATTGCAAAGAGTCAATCCTTCTGATTTGACAATACCAAACAATTGTCCAAAGGTTAGCAGGCCAAAAGGAATGTCATTGGTACCAAAGTTTTGGCGAAGTTTATTGAGGATTCTTCCCCCAAAGAGTTTGGGTAGTCCTGCAATAAATCTTTCTCTCTAAAAGTCTTGGGTTCCATCTTCTTTTTTGAGTACATGGGTTAGGAAGACATCTTTATACCATCGATAGTCTGTCAGGGTTGGACAACGAAGGTTAATAGGGATAGTTTTGGAGGCAGCTTGTTCTTCCCTTAGGTTGCCTAGGAAATGTAGGGTAATGGTATGTATAAGCAATTCGGCTCCATTTTCGTCCTCAACTTCCACACCACGATCATTGGTCTTTTGGTATTTGTGGTTAAGGATTTTTGTTCTCTCATCTTCAGTCTGGAAATTGTCCCACCAAGATTTCAATTGTCCAGAAAATCCTATAACTAGGTCACTGGCTGCTTGGGAATTGGTAAGCTTGCGAGCTTTGTAAGCAGACAGGGCCATGGTCATTTTTTGTAAGGTACTAAGGACCTCATGTCCCGATTTGCCATCTATGTTCCATTGGTGGACTACATCACCACTAAATTGAGAGGTTGTAAAACTACCTCTTTCCTCATATTGGATGTCTGGGGAAGTAGGTCTTGGATAGTAGTTTCTGGTACTACCTGAGGACCAATTTCTAATTTTATTTATGGAAGATGGTGAGGGTTCATCGAAGGTTTCTTCTATAACATTCAACGCTTCCTCATTGTCAGTACTCTCTTCTTCACCAGAGGATGAACTATCACTTGGCTGATTTTGACAGGTTTTGTCTAAGCAAGAAACTGACTTTTCTTTGGAGTTTGTCAGCTTCTGAATTTTGTCTGAAATGAGCTCAAGAAAATGGGCATTAGAGAAGGCTTCCGAAAATGACTCTTCATTGGCCTTGGGAATACTATCAGTTTTGAAAAAAGGCTTTGACACTTGGTTAGTATAACTGGTACTTAGAGTGTTTGTGATGCTTGGTTTCTTTGTTTCTTCTATCCTCAAGGAAACATGGTTTAATTGAGTGGCAATAGTCTGGAGGATATTTTTGTGTAATTGGCTTGTTGATGGACCTTTTTGAGGTCATCAAGTTTGACAGTATCATTCCCCTCCCGGCCTTTGCGAAAAGGTGTAGCCAGAATGGGCTCACCTTTGAGGAGGATTTTGAGGTCATCTAGTGGAGGATGAACTGAAGAAACGGTGGAACCATTTTGAAAAATGCCAAATTTTTTGTAAATTTGTTTGGACATTAAGACTAGGAATTGAATAGACATTTTGCATACCCTTTTTTGAAGCAAATGTTGGAAACCAGAGGAAGAAAAGAAAATTAACTTGCAGACATTCTATGTCTGTAATCCATTCCTTTTTGATCTCTTCTCTTAGGTTTCTGTCCATTTGTTCAAACCAGGTACGTAAAGAAAGCATTTCTACTAGAATAGTAGCCTTCTTTGATTGTTTCCCAGTTAATGGTAAAACCAGGTGTTGTAAGAACATTGGTGGCTGCTCCAATTCCAGACGAAGTTGGAGAAGGAGGATCAATAACGGGTTCAAGAATTGGGGCCCGGAATCGATATCTTTGAGAATTGTCTAAAGGTTCAGATCTAGCAGAGGAGAAGTCAGAAAAAGAACGTCTAAAATTTGAAGGACCAGGAGTTGAGAGATCTTCGCTTATGGAGTGTAATATGAATTTCAGAATCACCCTACCATCTGGTTCTTCAACTATTTGTTCGATTTCCCGACGTTCCATTTGTGCGGGTTGCTGAGGTTCTTGCAACTCGATCTCATCGGGAAGAGTGATCTCATCCCATTTGAGTAATTTTGAAGTGAGGACGGTTGGCTTCTCGCCTTCGATTTGGAGAAGAATTGTTTCCTGAGAATTTGAAGGAAGAGGGTTAAGAAATCTTGTATTCAAATTTGTAGACATGAGTCGAAAATAAACTCGATATATGACAACGAAATTTTTGAAGTCCAGAAACTCGTAACCTTGGATATGCACATCAAGTTTAAGATCTTCTGTTGTCATGGGACAAGTTAGGTCAACCAGAAAATCAGGATAACAATTGAAAAAGATAGGACCTTTGCAAATATTTGTCTGAATAACAGCTAATAATGAAGATTTATATTTTTTCAATCTTTTGTCTATTAAAGCCATGTAAATGGGAGCATTAATACCTTTCTTTAAGAGAGGTTTAATGGCTACTTGTACTAGTCCAATATGCATAAATCTATATTTGGCTTTCAAATTGACTATCAATACAATATTGCTTTATCATATCGATAGTTTACAGGCCATTTTGTAAACTTATGACTTCTTCATGAGTTTTGCAGGAATAGGCTTTGATAAAATCAAAGGTACCAATTTTGTAGAGGGTGTGTACTTCTATTCTAGGTAGGTTCCAATTGGCATAATTGTCTGGGGACGGTGCCCTAAAGATTGAACCAGTTCTTTGTTCATTTGAGTTAACAATGTCGCTATGGCTGCTATCAGCCCTTAAGGATAACATCCTTCTTAATCTGGACGCCATGACTTTGATGCATGACCTAATCCTAAATGCAGACAGATGTTAATGACGGGACCACCAACTGGGACCACCTTCACCACGACTGACCAACAGTATCAAAGGCTGACCAACGCCACTTAACACCACCGTTATGCACGGCTCTATGCAAACAGAACTTTGGGCATGAACCTCGATCACTTAATCTAAAGGCAGAAGTTTGTTACACTCTTGGCTCTGATACCAGGAAGAGCAGGATCGAAAACTCAAATTGAACTTTTATTTATGAACTGAAATTTGTACAGGAATTTGCAATTGTACGAGAGGTAAGAACAATTCTAGAACTTACTTTTGTAATAGAAGAAGAATTGCAATGGAATTGAAGAATAGAGAGAGAGAGAAAAACGAAAACTAGAATTGCTAGAAAACTTGTGAGATTACAAGAGAGGGCGTTTTATTTAGTCATTTCCTTCTGTTGGCAGAACAAATGGACAGAAACCTAAGAGAAGAGATCCACCAGTATTTATATAAACTCGACATATGGCAACAAGCAGGCTCTTCTTCTTCAAGGATAATTACAAACCTAAGAGAACAATTGGCATAATTACAAATCAAAGCCTATTCTTGTAAAACTCATGAAGAAGTCATAAGTTTACAAAATGGCCTACAAACTATCGATATGATAAAGCAATATTCTATTGATAGTCATTTGAAAGCCAAATATAGATTTATGCATATTGGATTAGTACAAGTAGCCATTAAACCTCTCTTAAAGAAAGGTATTAATGCTTTCATTTACATGGCTTTAAGAGACAAAAGATTGAAAAAATACAAATCTTCACTATTAGCTGTTATTCAGACAAATATTTGTAAAGGTCCTATCTAATTCAATTGTTATCCTGATTTTCTGGTTGATCTAACTTGTCTCATGACAACAGAAGCTCTTAAACTTGATGTGCATATCCAAGGTAACGAGTTTCTGGACTTCAAAAAATTCGTTGTCATATATCGAGTTTATTTTCAACTCATATCTACAAATTTGAATACAAGATTTCTTAACCCTCTTCCTTCAAATTCTCAGGAAACAATTCTTCTCCAAATCGAAGACGAAAAGCCAACCGTCTTCACTCTAAAATTACTCAAATGGGACGAGATCACTCTTCCCGATGAGATCGAGTTGCAAGAACCTCAGCAACCCGCACAAATGGAACGTCGGGAAATCGAACAAATAGTTGAAGAACCAGATGGCAGGGTGATTCTGAAATTCAGATCACACTCTATAAGGGAAGATCTCTCTACTCCTGGTCCTTCAAATTTTACACGTTCTTTTTCTGACTTCTCCTCTGCTAGATCTGAACCTTTAGACAATTCCCAAAGATATCGATTTTGGGCCCCAATTCTTGAACCGTTATAGATCCTCCTTCTCCAACTTTATCTGGAATTGGAGCAGCCATCAATGTTCTTACAACACCTGGTTTTACCATTAACTGGGAAACAATCAAAGAAGACGGCTATTCCAGTAGAAATGCTTCTTTACGTACCTGGTTCGAACAAATAGACAGAAACCTAAGAGAAGAGATCAAAAAGGAGTGGATTGCAGACATGGAACGTCTGCAAGTTAATTTTTCTTTCTTGCTCTGGTTTCCAACATTTGCTTCAAAAAAGGGTATGCAAAATGTCTATTCAATTCCTAGTCTTAATGCCCAAACAAATTTACAAAAAATTTGGCATTTTTCAAATGGTTCCACCGTTTCTTCAGTTCATCCTCCACCGGATGACCTCAAATCCTCCTCAAAGGTGAACCCATTCTGGCTACACCTTTTCGCAAAGGCCGGGAGGGGAATGATACAGTCAAACTTGATGACCTCAAAAAGGTCTATCCTCCAGACTATTGCCACTCAATTAAACCATGTTCCCTTGACGATAGAAGAAACAAAGAAACCAAGCATCACAAACACTCCAAGTACCAGTTATACTGACCAAGTGTCAAAACCTTTTTTCAAAACTGATAGTATTCCCAAGGCCAATGAAGAGCCGTTTTCGGAAGCCTTCTCTAATGCCCATTTTCTTAAGCTCATTTCAGACAAAATTCAGGAGCTGACAGACTCCAAAGAAAAGTCAGTTTCTTGCTTAGACAAAACCTGTCAAAATCAGCCAAGTGATACTTCATCCTCTGGTGAAGAGGAGAGTACTGACAATGAGGAAGCATTGAATGTTATAGAAGAAACCTTCGATGAACCCTCACCATCTGCCATAAACAAAATTAGGAATTGGTCCTCAGGTAGTACCAGAAACTGCTATCCAAGACCTACTTCCCCAGACATCCAATATGAGGAAAGAGGTAGTTTTACAACCTATCAATTTAGTGGTGATGTAGTCCACCAATGGAACATAGATGGCAAATCGGAACATGAGGTCCTTAGTACCCTACAAGAAATGACCATGGCCCTATCTGCTTATAAAGCCCGCAAGCTTACCAATTCCCAAGCAGCGACCGCCCTATTTATAGGATTTTCTGGACAATTGAAATCTTGGTGGGACAATTTCTTGACTGAAGATGAGAGAACAAAAATCCTTAACCACAAATACAAAAAGACCAATGATCATGGTGTGGAAGTTGAGGACGAAAATGGAGCCGAAATGCTTATCCATACCATTACCCTACATTTCCTAGGCAACCCAAGAGAAGAACAAGCTGCCTCCAAAACTATCCTTATTAACCTTCGTTGTCCAACCCTGACAGACTATCGATGGCATAAGGATGTCTTCCTAACCCATGTACTCAAAAGAGAAGATGGAACCCAAGACTTTTGAAAAGAAAGATTTATTGCAGGACTACCCAAACTCTTTGGGGAAAGAATCCTCAATAAACTTCGCCAAAAATTTGGTACCAATGACATTCCTTTTGGCCTTCTAACCTTTGGACAATTGTTTGGTATTGTCAAATCAGAAGGATTGACTCTTTGCAATGAAATCAAAATCTAATCCAAATATGGATGAGAACGAGCACAATCTCATAAAGAGATGGGCACTTTCTGTGAAGCATTTGGGATTACAAAAATTGAAGCCCCTTCTACCACCAGAAAGCGACTTCAAAAGAGGAAGCCCAAACCTACATTCCGAAGGGTCCCTCAAAAACAGCCCAAACCATTTGTCAAAAAAGAACAGTCCAAACCTGTTCCAAAAAAGAACAGTCCAAACCTGTTCCGAAAAAGAAGCAAACGGTTCAAAAGAAGCAAAAGCCTGTAGTTTGCTACAAATGTGGAAAGGTTGGCCATAAATCTTTCCAATGCAAAACCGAACAAAAGATTAATGAGTTATTTTCTGGAGAACCCGAGCTACAGAAAAAACTCTTAGCCCTTTTGACAACAAATGTTTCTAGATCTGATCAAGATGAAGATTACTATGCTGAGTCCAGTGAGGATTCGGAGTATGAATCTGGAAGAGCAGGATCGAAAACTCAAACTGAACTTTTATTTATGAACTGAAATTTGTACAGGTATTTGTAATTGTACAAGAGGTAAGAACAATTGTAGAACTTACTTTTGTAATAAAAGAAGAATTATAATGGAATTGAAGAATAGAGAGAGAGAGAAAAAGGAAAACTAGAATTGCTAGAAAATTTGAGAGATTACAAGAGAGGGTGTGAATCGCTCTGTAATTAGCTCTGCCTTCATCTTTGTTTGCGGTCTTCTTAAATAGAGGAGGAGTAAGTGCTCTCCATAATTGCTGTTTTGTTTGCTGTTCAAAAGTAGATGCTCTTTGTCGGCCATCATGCACCGAAAGGTGCGTCTTCTTTTGAAAAAGTAGATTCCTTTTGTCTTGAACACGTAATGAAAGATGAGTCATCATTCATATCATTACACTGTTTGCTTTTGTGAGTGGAGTGACAGTTGGTGAACAGTGAATTTTATCGAAAGTGACCTGCAAAAGAAAAGATTCGTTAGTACGAATGGCCTTTACTTTTGCCAAGGGCCAAATGACCCTTGCACGCTCTTTTGAATTATTTGGCTTTTGCATTTTGCCAAAGGTTATTTAACCTTTGCCAGCCTTTGTCATATTCATAGCTCATATGGGTCCTGTGAATCTTGATAATTAGCAATATTGTGTGGTTGTGGTTTTGTTGAAGAGCCAGCTGAACTGAGAGTCCCTTCATCTGAGTGATTGGCTTTGTCAATGATTTTTGTGGACAGGTTCGAATAAACTTGTGGTTGGAAACGTGAAATTCGAGGAGGTATTTGCATTGTAGTCCATTTATGGTGGAAACCAAGCAAGAGGTTTCGAACTGAATCCCATAACGTAAGGGAATTAGGACATGTGAGTGGGTTTGGTCAATTGGGCAAATATGAAGATCAGGGAAAAGTTTTGAGACAAATCTGAATATATATGGTTCAAAGGCAGTCCAATATTCAAAATGTTTATGGTAATAATTGAATGTCTGTATGAATCCTGTGGGCATAATGATTAATACCGGGTGATTGTTAACACTTTGCAGAAGTGCTTGGTAAGCTTTAACAACCTTGAGGTACTGGTAGAATGGAATTTCGTGATTGACTAACCATTCTTGGTAGTCAATGAAAATTGCATATTCATTGTAACAAGGCCCACAGAATGATGTGTAGTAAAGCTCATGATCTCTAAGGTAGAAGAGGAGTGGTTCATGTGGATACTGGGAACTTTGACTAGGCTTTTGATTGTTTGAGGTGTTGGGAGGTAGTGAAAGTGGGTTTATGTTAGGAGGAGGTTCAGGGTAACAGAACCTTTTGTCAAGAGAGGTGAAGATAATTATGGGGAAAATCTGAGCATTCTTAGATGTTTGTCCGTTACTATTGGTCCTTGACGAACTCATTTTTTTTCCTGCAAAACAATATTTTTGTCACTCTTTCCTTGCAAGAATTCTCTTGTTAAGAAATCCGGAGGAGAGTTGCTTTCGCCTTTGATAAATTCAATGTCGAAATCAAAAGCAGAAAGAATTGCTTGCCAACGGGCAAAGATTTGTTTTGAAACTAAATTCTTCACATCCTTTAGTAAAATTTCTTTGGCAGATTTGCAATCAATACGAAGTAGAAATTTTTTGTAAAATAGATCATCTTGAAATTTGGAAATACACAGTACTACCGATAATATTTCCTTTTTGATGGTGGAATAATTTTGTTGAGGACCGAGCCATAGTCCTGAATGAAATCTGGCTAATTATTCTTGTGAATGAGACTCCAATTTTTGTTTGAGTATGCCCCCATATCCTATGTTAGATGCATCAATTTTGATTATCATGAATGCAGCTGGGTGTGGGATAGTCAGGCATGGGAGAGACTTAACTCTAGCCTTGATTTGTTGAACAATTCTAGTATGCTCTTTGGTACAAGGGACAGGATTTTTCCTAAGTCTCTTATACAAAGGTGCACATAAATTTCGTAATTTTGGGAAGAAATCAGAGACATAATTCAGGCAACCTAGAATACGTTGCAACTGTTTCTTGTCTTTGATTTCATCAGGAAATTTGTCAGCAAATGCAAGGGATCTCATAATTGGTTTAATGGTACCTTGATAAATATCAAGACCAAGAAATCTTATTTTTGTTTGAAATAAAACTAATTTTGGTGCAGAGACTGCAAGACCATTTTTCTCAATGATATGCAGAAAAATTTGTAGATGTTTAAAATGTTGATCAATGGATTTTGAGAATACAAGGACATCATCGATGTACACAATGATGAAAGATGTATAAGGTGTAAAAATGTCGTTCATGATATTTTGAAATTCTGAGGGGGCATTTCTTCAATCCAAAGGGCATTACGTTCCATTCGTAATGTCCAAAGGGTACAGTAAATGCAGTTTTGTAACGGTCTTGTTCAGCAATCTGAATTTGCCAGAAACCAGATTTCATGTCAAATTTAGAAAATATTTTTGCATCATAAAGACGATTAAGTAAATCTCTTTTGTTTGGAATAGGATAACGAATCCATTGTAAAACTTTGTTTAAAGGTTTGTAGTTAATAACGAGTCTAGGAACACCTCGTTCCTTTTCTGCTGCGTTATTAACGTAAAATGCAGCATAACTCCAAGGAGATTTGGAAGGTCTGATAAGTTTTTTGTTAAGAAGGCTTTGAATCTCCTTCTTGCAATGTTCAAGGAGTTCTAAATTCATTTAAGTAGGTCGAGCCTTAGTAGGAATATTTCTTTCGTCAAAATCAGGCTCATAAGGTAAAGAAATGATATGTTTCTTTCTTTCCCAAAATGCATTGGGAAGGTCAGAGCATATACGTTTCTTAATTAGTTCTTCTAAACCTTTGATTTTGAGCTGAATAGACGGATTTTGTAGTCGTTCTTTGATACGAAGATATGAAATTTCTTCTTGTAAATGGCAAATTTCTTTTCTTTTGGTTTGCAAACTATTAATTTGCTTAAAAATGCAAGATGCTTGAAGACTTAAAATTTCCTTTTGGTGAGCAGAAGATAAAAAGGGAAACGAAATAGTGTTGCCCATAATTTTTGTATGGACACCTGTTTCATTAACCGTAAAAGGATAAATTTGTGTAAGAAATGGAGTTCCTAAAATAATATCATTAGAAATATTGTCAACGATAAGGAAAATGTTCTTGAAACAATAATTGCTGTTTTGAATATTTCCTTTGTTAAGCTTGGAATGAATGTTCAAGGGTTTGCCATTAGCGCTAACTAATTGCTCCCTTGTTCTTTCACAAAACTTTGTAGGAACAATTCCTATCTTAATGCAGTTTTGATCTGCTCCACTGTCAATGAGAGCAACTGCATTAATAGAGAAATCGTTAACTACCGGAGTAACAACAGAATACCATTTTTGAAATGTTACTTTGGAAATCGTCTATAAAAACTGGGTTTGTGGAATCTCAGTTTCTTGAATACCTGAAATAGGCTTAGTTGCAAGAGTCAGCGGTTTTGTTTTAAAGGACTCAAGGAGTGCCAATTTTGTTTCAATCTCAAGATCTTTTGTTTTAAGATCAGAAATTTCTGTCTTGAGAAAACGAACTTGAGTTTTGAGATCATTAATCTCAAGTTTGAAGTTGTTTGGTAGTAATTTGTTGATATGGGTTTGTAATTGGGTAACGATCAAAGATTTGAGTAAGTGAGGAAGAAGAAGAAGGTCCTAATTCGAACTTAGGAGGCTTCTCTTCTTCTTCAAGGATAATACCCTTTGATTTGTCAAGGTATTCTCGCTTTGTTTCGATCTCAGGAATTTGGCAAATGAGATCAAGAAGAAATTCTTTTCGTGGTTTACTGGTGATAACGTTTAAGGATAAGATTGGAGAAGATTCATACTTTGAATCCTCACTGGACTCAGCATAGTAATCTTCATCTTGGTTAGATCCAAAAACATTTGTTGTCAAAAAGGCTAAGAGTTTTTTCTGTAGCTCGGGTTCTCCAGAAAATAACTCATTAATCTTTTGTTCGGTTTTACATTGGAAAGATTTATGGCCAACCTTTACACATTTATAGCAAACTACAGGCTTTTGCTTCTTTTGGGCCGTTTGCTTCTTTTTGGGAACAGGTTTGGGCTGTTCTTTTTTGATAAATGGTTTGGGCTGTTTTGGAGGGACCCTTCGGAATGTAGGTTTGTGCTTCCTCTTTTGAAATCGCTTTCTGGTGGTAGAAAGGGCTTCAATTTTTGTAATCCTAAATGCTTCACAGAAAGTGCCCATCTCTTTACGAGATTGTGCTCCTTCTGATCCATATTTGGATTGGATTTTGATTTCATTGCAAAGAGTCAATCCTTCTGATTTGACAATACCAAACAATTGTCCAAAGGTTAGGAGGCCAAAAGGATTGTTATTGGTACCAAAGTTTTGGCGAAGTTTATTGAGGATTCTTTCCCCAAAGAGTTTAGGTAGTCCTGCAATAAATCTTTCTTTCCAAAAGTCTTAGGTTCCATCTTCTCTTTTGAGTACATGGGTTAGGAAGACATCCTTATACCATCGATAGTCTGTCAGGGTTGGACAACGAAGGTTAATAAGGATAGTTTTGGAGACAGCTTGTTCTTCCCTTGGCTTGCCTAGGAAATGTAGGGTGATGGTATGGATGAGCATTTCGGCTCCATTTTCATCCTCAACTTCCACACCAAGATCATTGGTCTTTTTGTATTTGTGGTTAAGGATTTTTGTTCTCTCATCTTCAGTCAGGAAATTGTCCCACCAAGATTTCAGTTGTCCAGAAAATCCTACAACTAGGGCGGTGGCTGCTTGGGAATTGGTAAGCTTGAGGGCTTGGTAAGCAGACAGGGCCATGGTCATTTCTTGTAGGGTACTAAGGACCTCATGTTCCAATTTGCCATCTGTGTTCCATTGGTGGACTACATCACCACTAAATTGAGAGGTTGTAAAACTACCTCTTTCCTCATATTGGATGTCTGGGGGAGTAGGTCTTGGATAGTAGTTTCTGGTACTACCTGAGGACCAATTCCTAATTTTATTTATGGCAGATGGTGAGGGTTCATTGAAGGTTTCTTCTATAACATTCAATGCTTCCTCATTGTCAGTACTCTCCTCTTCACCAGAGGATGAAGTATCACTTGGCTGATTTTGACAGGTTTTGTCTAAGCAAGAAACTGACTTTTCTTTAGAGTCTGTCAGCTCCTGAATTTTGTCTGAAATGTGCTTAAGAAAATGGGCATTAGAGAAGGCTTCCGAAAATGACTCTTCATTGGCCTTGGGAATACTATCAGTTTTGAA
The DNA here is from genome assembly GCA_029747015.1 of Carnegiea gigantea. Lineage (NCBI taxonomy): Eukaryota > Viridiplantae > Streptophyta > Magnoliopsida > Caryophyllales > Cactaceae > Carnegiea > Carnegiea gigantea. Next base: position 171,340 of record JAKOGI010001237.1, read on the forward strand.
AAAAGGTTTTGACACTTGGTCAGCATAACTGGTACTTGGAGTGTTTGTGATGCTTGGTTTCTTTGTTTCTTCTATCCTGAAGGAAACATGGTTCAATTTAGTGGCAATAGTCTGGAGGATAGTGTTTGTGTAATTAGCTTGTTGATGGAACTTTTTGAGGTCATCAAGTTTGACTGTATCATTCCCCTCCCGACCTTTTGCGAAAAGGTGTAGCCAGAATGGGTTCACCTTTGAGGAGGATTTTGAGGTCATCTGGTGGAGGATGAACTGCAGAAACGGTGGAACCATTTGAAAAATGCCAAATTTTTTGTAAATTTGTTTGGACATTAAGACTAGGAATTGAATAGACATTTTGCATACCCTTTTTTGAAGCAAATGTTGGAGCCTAGAGGAAGAAAGGAAAATTAACTTGCGGACGTTCCATGCCTGCAATCCATTCCTTTTTGATATCTTCTCTTAGGTTTCTGTCCATTTGTTCAAACCAGGTACGTAACGAAGCATTTCTACTGGAATAGTAGTCTTCTTTGATTGTTTCCCAGTTAATGGCAAAACCAGGTGTTGTAAGAACATTAATGGCTACTCCAATTCTAGACGAAGTTGGAGAAGGAGGATCAATAACGGGTTCAGGAATTGGGGCCTGAAATCGACATCTTTGAGCATTGTCTAAAGGTTCAGATCCAGCAGAGGAGAAGTCAGAAAAAGAACGTCTAAAATTTGAAGGACCAGTAGTAGAGAGATCTTCCCTTATGGAGTGTGATCTGAATTTGAGAATCACCCTGCCATCTAGTTCTTCAACTATTTGTTCGATTTCCCGACGTTCTATTTGTGCAGGTTGCTGAGGTTCTTGCAACTCGATCTCATCGGGAAGAGTGATCTCATCCCATTTGAGTAATTTTGAGTGAAGACGGTTGGCTTTTCATCTTCGATTTGGAGAAGAATTGTTTCCTGAGAATTTGAAGGAAGAGTGTTAAGAAATCTTGTATTCAAATTTGTAGACATAAGTCGAAAATAAACTCGATAAATGACAACGAAATTTTTGAAGTCCAGAAACTCGTTACCTTGGATATGCACATCAAGTTTAAGAGCTTTTATTGTCATGGGACAAGTTAGATCAACCAGAAAATCAGGATAACAATTGAAAAGGATAGGACCTTTGCAAATATTTGTCTGAATAACAGCTAATAATGAAGATTTGTATTTTTTTAATCTTTTGTCTCTTAAAGCCATGTAAATTGCAAGAATAGGCTTTTATAAAATCAAAGGTACCAATTTCGTAGAGGGTGCCTACTTCTATTCTAGGTAAGTTCCAATTGGCATAATTGTCTGGGGTCGGTGCCCTAAAGATTGGACCAGTTTTTTGTTCATTTGAGTTAACAATGTCGCTATGGCTGATTTTGACAGGTTTTGTCTAAGCAAGAAACTGACTTTTCTTTGGAGTAAAATTGCCGGGACATGAACCCGTTGTAGTCTAGTTGGTTAGGATACTCGGCTCTCACCCGAGAGACCCGGGTTCATGTCCCGGCAATTTTACTCCAAAGAAAAGTCAGTTTCTTGCTTAGACAAAAACTGTCAAAATCAGCCATAGCGACATTGTTAGCTCAAATGAACAAAGAACTAGTCCAATCTTTAGGGCACCATCCCCAGATAATTATGGCAATTGGAACTTACCAAGAATAGAAGTAGACACCCTCTACAAAATTGGTACCTTTGATTTTATCAAAGCCTATTCTTGTAAAACTCATGAAGAAGTCATAAGTTTACAAAATGGCCTACAAACTATCGATATGATAAAGCAATATTCTATTGATAGTCATTTGAAAGCCAAATATAGATTTATGCATGTTGGATTAGTACAAGTAGCCATTAAACCTCTCTTAATGAAAGGTATTAATGCTCCCATTTACATGGCTTTAAGAGACAAAAGATTAAAAAAATACAAATCTTCATTATTAGCTGTTATTTAGACAAATATTTGTAAAGGTCCTATCTTTTTCAAAATGTCTATTCAATTCCTAGTCTTAATGGCCAAACAAATTTACAAAAAATTTGGCATTTTTTAAATGGTTCCACCATTTCTTCAGTTCATCCTCCACCAGATGACCTCAAAATCCTCCTCAAAGCTGATCCCATTCTGGCTACACCTTTTCGCAAAGGCCGGGAGGGGAATGATATAGTCAAACTTGATGACCTCAAAAAGGTCCATCAACAAGCCAATTACACAAACACTATCCTTCAGACTATCGCCACTCAATTAAACCCTGTTTCCTTGAGGATAGAAGAAAGAGGGTTAAGAAATCTTGTATTCAAATTTATAGACATGAGTCGAAAATAAACTCGATATATGACAACGAAATTTTTGAAGTCTAGAAACTCGTTACCTTGGATATGCACATCAAGTTTAAGAGCTTCTGTTGTCATGGGACGAGTTATAGGATTTTCTGGACAATTGAAATCTTGGTGGGACAATTTCCTGACTGAAGATGAGAGAACAAAAATCCTTAACCACAAATACAAAAAGACCAATGATCGTGGTGTGGAAGTTGAGGACGAAAATGGAGCCGAAATGTTTATCCATACCATTACTTACATTTCCTAGGCAACCCAAGGGAAGAACAAGCTGCCTCCAAAACTATCCTTATTAACCTTCGTTATCCAACCCTGATAAACTATCGATGGTATAAGGATGTTTTCCTAACCCATGTACTCAAAAGAGAAGATGGAACTCGAGACTTTTGGAAAGAAAGATTTATCGCAGGACTACCCAAACTCTTTGGGGAAAGAATCCTCAATAAACTTCGCCAATACTTTGGTACTAATGACATTCCTTTTGGCCTCCTAGCCTTTGGACAATTGTTTGGTATTGTCAAATCAGAAGGATTGACTCTTTGCAATGAAATCAAAATCCAATCCAAATATGGATCAGAACGAGCACAATCTCGTAAAGAGATGGGCACTTTCTGTGAAGCATTTGGGATTACAAAAATTGAAGCCCCTTCTACCACCAGAAAGTGACTTCAAAAGAGGATGCCCAAACCTATTCCGAAGGGTCCCTCCAAAACAGCCCAAACCATTTGTCAAAAAAGAACAGCCCAAACCTGTTCTGAAAAAGAAGCAAACGGCCCAAAAGAAGCAAAAGCCTGTAGTTTGCTACAAATGTGGAAAGGTTGGTCGTAAATCTTTCCAATACAAAATCGAACAAAAGACTAATGAGTTATTTTCTGGAGAACCCGAGCTACAGAAAAAACTCTTAGCCCTTTTGACAACAAATGTTTCTGGATCTGATCAAGATGAAGATTACTATACTGAGTCCAGTGAGGATTCAGGGTATAAATCATCTCCAATCTTATCCTTAAACGTTATTACCAGTAAACCACAAAAAGAATTTCTTCTTGATCTCATTTGCCAAATTCCTGAGATCGAAACAAAGCGAGAGTACCTTGACAAATTAAAGGGTATTATCCTTGAAGAAGAAGAGAAGCCTCCTAAGTTCGAATTAGGACCTTCTTCTTCCTCACTTACTCAAATCTTTGATCGTTACCCAATTACAAACCCATATCAACAAATTACTACCAAACAACTTCAAATTGAGATTAATGATCTCAAAACTCAAGTTCGTTTTCTTAAGATAGAAATTTCTGGTCTTAAAACAAAAGATCTTGAGATTGAAACGAAATTGGCACTCCTTGAGCCCTTTAAAACAAAACCGCTGACTCTTAAAACTGAACCTATTTCAGGTATTCAAGAAACTGAGGTTCCACAAACCCAGTTTTTACAGACAATTTCCAAAGTAACATTTCAAAAATGGTATTCTGTTGTTGCTCTGGTAGTTAACGATTTCTCCATTAATGCAATTGCTCTCATTGATAGTGGAGCAAATCAAACTTGCATTAAGAGAGGAATTGTTCCTACAAAGTTTTGCGAAAGAACAAGGGAGCAATTAGTTAGCACTAATGGCGAACCCTTGAACATTCATTCCAAGCTTAACAAAGGATATATTCAAAACAACAATTATTCTTTCAAAAATATTTTGTTTATCGTCGACAATATTTCTACTGATATTATTTTAGAAACTCCATTTCTTACACAAATTTATCCTTTTACGGTTAATGAAACAGGCGTCCATACAAAAATTATGGGCAACACTTTTTCGTTTCCCTTTATATCTTCTGCTCACCAAAAGGAAATTTTAAGTCTTTAAGCATCTTCCATTTTTAAGCAAATTAATAGTTCGCAAACCAAAAGAAAACAAATTTGCCATTTACAAGAAGAAATTTCGTATCTTCGTATCAAAGAACAATTTCAAAATCCTTCTCTTCAACTTAAAATCAAAGATTTTGAAGAAGTAATTAAGAAACGTATATGTTCTGACCTTCCCAATGCTTCCTAGGAAAGAAATAAACATATCATTTTTTTACCATATGAGCCCGATTTTGATGAGAAAAATGGTCTTGCAGTCTCTGCACCAAAATTAATTTTATTTCAAACAAAAATAAGATTTCTTTGTCATGATATTTATCAAGGTACCATTAAACCAATTATGAGATCCCTTGCATTTGCTGACAAATTTTCTGATGAAATCAAAGATAAGAAACAGTTGCAATGTTTTCTAGGTTGCCTGAATTATGTCTCTGATTTCTTCCCAAAATTACGACATTTATTGCACCTTTGTATAAGAGACTTAGGAAAAATCCTATCCCTTGGACCAAAGAGCATACTAGAATTGTTCAACAAGTCAAGACTAGAGTTAAGTGTCTCCCATGCCTGAATATCCCTCACCCAGCTGCATTCATGATAGTCGAAACTGATGCATCTGACATAGGATATGGTGGCATACTCAAACAAAAATTAGAGTCTCATTCATAAGAATAATTAGTCAGATTTCATTCAGGACTATGGCTCGGTCCTCAACAAAATTATTCTACTATCAAAAAGGAAATATTATCAGTAGTACTGTGTATTTCCAAATTTCAAGATGATTTGTTTTACAAAAAATTTCTACTTCGTATTGATTGCAAATCTGCCAAAGAAATTTTACAAAAGGATGTGAAGAATTTAGTTTCAAAACAAATCTTTGCCTGTTGGCAAGCAATTCTTTCCGCTTTTGATTTCGACATTGAATTTATCAAAGGCGAAAGCAACTCTCTTCCAGATTTCATAACAAGAGAATTCTTGCAAGGAAAGAGTGACAAAAATGTTGTTTTACAGGAAAACAAATGAGTTCGTCAAGGACCAATAGTAATGGACAAACATCTGAGAATGCTCAGATTTTTCCCACAATTATCTTCACCTCTCTTAACAAAAGGTTCTCTTACCCTGAACCTCCTCCTGACATAAACCCACTTTCACTACCTCCCAACACCTCAAACAATCAAAAGCCTAGTCAAGGTTCGCAGTGTCCACATGAACCACTCCTCTTCTACCTTAGAGATCATGAGCTTTACTACACATCATTCTGTGGCCCTCGTTACAATGAATATGCAATTTTCATTGACCACCAAGAATGGTTAGTCAATCACGAAATTCCATTCTACCAGTACCTCAAGGTTGTTGAAGCATACCAAGCACTTCTACAAACTGTTAACAATCACCCGGTACTAATCATTATGCCCACAGGATTCATACAGACATTCAATTATTACCACTAATGTTTTGAATATTGGACTGCCTTTGAACCATATATATTCAGATTTGTCTCAAAACTTTTCCCTGATCTTCATATTTGCCCAATTGACCAAACCCACTCACATGTCCTAATTCCCTTACGTTATGGGATTCAGTTCGAAACCTCTTGCTTAGTTTCCACCACAAATGGACTACAATGCAAATACCTCCTCGAATTTGCACATTTCTAACCACAAGTTTATTCGAACCTGTCCACAAAAATCATTGACAAAGTCAATCACTCAGATGAAGAGACTCTCAGTTCAGCTGGCTCTTCAACAAAACCACAACCACACAATGTTGCTGATTATCAAGATTCACAAGACCTATATGAGCTGTGAATATGACAAAGGCTGGCAAAGGTTAAACGACCTTTGGCAAAATGCAAAAGCCAAATAATTCAAAAGAGCCTGCAAGGGTCATTTGGCCCTTGGCAAAAGTAAAGGCCATTCATACTAATGAATCTTTTCTTTTGCAGGTCACTTTCAACAAAACTCACTGTTCACCAACAGTCACTCCACTCACCAAAGCAAACAGTGTAATGATAAGAATGATGGCTCATTTTTCATTACGTGTTCAAGACAAAAGGAATCTACTTTTTCAAAAGAAGACGCACCTTTCGGTGCACCATGGTCGACAAAGAGCATCTACTTTTGAAAAGCAAACAAAATAGCAATTATGGAGAGCACTTACTCCTCCTCTATTTAAGAAGACCGCAAACAAAGAAGAAGGCAGAGCGAATTACAGAGTGATTTACACCCTCTCTTGTAATCTCTCAAGTTTTCTAGCAATTCTAGTTTTCCTTTTTCTCTCTCTCTCTATTCTTCAATTCCATTACAATTCTTCTTCTATTACAAAAGTAAGTTCTACAATTGTTCTTACCTCTTGTACAATTACAAATTCCTGCACAAATTTCAGTTTATAAATAAAAGTTCAATTTGACTTTTCGATCCTGCTCTTCCTGGCATCAGAGCCAAGAGTGTAACAAACTTCTGCATTTAGATTCAGTGATCGAGGTTCATACCCAAAGTTCTGTATGCATAGAGCCGTGCATAACGGTGGTGTTAAGTGGCGTTGGTCAGCCTTTGATGCTGTTGGTTAGCCGTGGTAAAGGTGGTCCCGGTTGGTGGTCCCGTCATTAACATCTGTCTGCATTTAGGATTAGGTCATGCATCAAAGTCATGGCGTCTAGATTAAGAAGGATGTTATTCTTAAGGGCTGATAGCAGCCATAGTGACATTATTAACTCAAATGAACAAAGAACTGGTCCAATCTTTAGGGCACCATCCCCAAACAATTATGCCAATTGGAACTTACCTAGAATAGAAGTAGACACCCTCTACAAAATTGGTACCTTTGATTTTATCAAAGCCTATTCTTGCAAAACTCATGAAGAAGTCATAAGTTTACAAAATGGCCTACAAACCATCGATATGATAAAGCAATATTCTATTGATAGTCATTTGAAAGCCAAATATAGATTTATGCATATTGGATTAGTACAAGTATCCATTAAACCTCTCTTAAAGAAAGGTATTAATGCTCCCATTTACATGGCTTTAAGAGGCAAAAGATTGAAAAAATACAAATCTTTATTATCAGCTATTATTCAGACAAATATTTGCAAAGGTCCTATCTTTTTCAATTGTTATCCTGATTTTCTGGTTGATCTAACTTGTCCCATGACAACAGAAGCTCTTAAACTTGATGTGCATATCCAAGGTAACTAGTTTGTGGACTTCAAAAATTTCGTTGTCATATATCGAGTTTATTTTCGACTCATGTCTACAAATTTGAATACAAGATTTCTTAACCCTCTTCCTTCAAATTCTCAGGAAACAATTCTTCTCCAAATCGAAGACGAAAAGCCAACCGTCTTCACTCCAAAATTACTTAAATGGGATGAGATCACTCTTCCCGATGAGATCGAGTTACGAGAACCTCAGTAATTCGCACAAATGGAACGTCGGGAAATCAAACAAATAGTTGAAGAACCAGATGGCAGGGTGATTCTGAAATTCAGATCACACTCCATAAGGGAAGATCTCCCTACTCCTGGTCCTTCAAATTTTAGACGTTCTTTTTTTGACTTCTCCTCTGCTAGATCTGAACCTTTAGACAAGTCTCAAAGATATCGATTTCGGGCCCCAATTCCTGAACACGTTATTGATCCTCGTCAAAATCAGGCTCATAAGGTAAAGAAATGATATGTTTATTTCTTTCCCAAATGCATTGGGAAGGTTAGAGCATATACGTTTCTTAATTAGTTTTTCAAAATCTTTGATTTTGAGCTGAATATTTGGATTTTGTAGTCGTTCATTGATACGAAGATACGAAATTTCTTCTTGTAAATCGCAAATTTGTTTTCTTTTGGTTTGCAAGCTATTAATTTGCTTAAAAATGGAAGATGCTTGAAGACTTAAAATTTCCTTTTGGTGAGCAGAAGATAAAAAGTGAAACGAAATAGCGTTGCCCATAATTTTTGTATGGACGCCTGTTTCATTAACCGTAAAAGGATAAATTTGTATAAGAAATGGAGTTCCTAAAATAATATCATTAGAAATATTGTCGACGATAAGGAAAATATTTTTGAAACAATAATTGTTGTTTTGAATATATCCTTTGTTAAGCTTGGAATGAATGTTCAAGGGTTCGCCATTAGCGCTAACTAATTGCTCCCTTGTTCTTTCACAAAACTTTGTAGGAACAATTCTTGTCTTAATGCAGTTTTGATCTGCTCCACTGTCAATGAGAGCGACTGCATTAATAGAGAAATCGTTAACTACCAGAGTAACAACAGAATACCATTTTTGAAATGTTACTTTGGAAATTGTCTGTAAAAACTGGGTTTGTGGAATCTCAGTTTCTTGAATACCTAAAATAGGTTCAGTTTCAAGAGTCAGCGGTTTTGTTTTAAAGGACTCAAGGAGTGCCAATTTTGTTTCAATCTCAAGATCTTTTGTTCTAAGACCAGAAATTTCTGTCTTAAGAAAAAGAACTTGAGTTTTGAGATCATTAATCTCAGTTTGAAGTTGTTTGGTAGTAATTTGTTGATATGGGTTTGTAATTGGGTAACGATCAAAGATTTGAGTAAGTGAGGAAGAAGAAGAAGGTCCTAATTCGAACTTAGGAGGCTTCTCTTCTTCTTCAAGGATAATACCCTTTAATTTGTCAAGGTATTCTCGCTTTGTTTCGATCTCAGGAATTTGGCAAATGAGATCAAGAAGAAATTCTTTTTGTGGTTTACTGGTAATAACGTTTAAGGATAAGATTGGAGATGATTCATACTCTGAATCCTCACTGGACTCAGCATAGTAATCTTCATCTTGATCAGATCCAGAAACATTTGTTGTCAAAAGAGCTGAGAGTTTTTTCTGTAGCTCGGGTTCTCCAGAAAATAACTCATTAATCTTTTGTTCGGTTTTATATTGGAAAGATTTATGGCCAACCTTTCCACATTTGTAGCAAACTACAGGCTTTTGCTTCTTTTGGGCCGTTTGCTTCTTTTTGGGAAGAGGTTTGGGCTGTTCTTTTTTGACAAATGGTTTGGGCTATTTTGGAGGGACCCTTCGGAATGTAGGCTTGGGCTTCCCCTTTTGAAGTTGCTTTCTGGTGGTAGAAGGGGCTTCAATTTTTGTAATCCCAAATGCTTCATAGAAAGTGCCCATCTCTTAACGAGATTGTGCTCTTTTTGATTCATATTTGGATTGGATTTTGATTTCATTGCAAAGAGTCAATCCTTCTGATTTGACAATACCAAACAATTGTCCAAAGGTTAGGAGGCCAAAAGGAATGTCATTGGTACCAAAGTTTTGGCGAAGTTTATTGAGGATTCTTTCCCCAAAGAGTTTGGGTAGTCCTGCAATAAATCTTTCTTTCCAAAAGTCTTGGGTTCCATCTTCTCTTTTGAGTACATGGGTTAGGAAGACATCCTTATACCATCGATAGTCTGTCAGGGTTGGACAACGAAGGTTAATAAGGATAGTTTTGGAGGCAGCTTGTTCTTCCCTTGGGTTGCCTAGGAAATGTAGGGTAATGGTATGGATAAGCATTTCGGCTCCATTTTCGTCCTCAACTTCCACACCACGATCATTGGTCTTTTTGTATTTGTGGTTAAGGATTTTTGTTCTCTCATCTTCAGTCAGGAAATTGTCCCACCAAGATTTCAATTGTTCAGAAAATCCTATAATTAGGGCGGTGGCTGCTTGGGAATTGGTAAGCTTGATGGCTTTGTAAGCAGACAGGGCCATGGTCATTTCTTGTAGGGTACTAAGGACCTCATGTTCCGATTTGCCATCTATGTTCCATTGGTGGACTACATCACCACTAAATTGAGAGGTTGTAAAACTACCTCTTTCCTCATAGTGGATGTCTGGGGGAGTAGGTCTTGGATAGTAGTTTCTGGTACTACCTGAGGACCAATTCCTAATTTTATTTATGGTAGATGGTGAGGGTTCATCGAAGGTTTCTTCTATAACATTCAATGCTTCCTCATTGTCAGTACTCTCCTCTTCTCCAGAGGATGAAGTATCACTTGGCTGATTTTGACAGGTTTTGTCTAAGCAAGAAACTGACTTTTCTTTGGAGTCTGTCAGCTCTTGAATTTTGTCTGAAATGAGCTTAAGAAAATGGGCATTAGAGAAGGCTTCTGAAAATGACTCTTCATTGGCCTTGGGAATACTATCAGTTTTGAAAAAAGGTTTTGACACTTAGTCAGTATAAGTGGTACTTGGAGTGTTTGTGATGCTTGGTTTCTTTGTTTATTCTATCCTCAAGGAAACATGGTTTAATTGAGTGGCAATAGCCTGGAGGATAGTGTTTGTTTAATTGGCTTGTTGATGGACCTTTTTGAGGTCATCAAGTTTGACTGTATCATTCCCCTCCCAGCCTTTGTGAAAAGGTGTAGTCAGAATGGGTTCACCTTTGAGGAGGATTTTGAGGTCATCTGGTGGAGGATGAACTGAAGAAACGATGGAACCATTTGAAAAATGCCAAATTTTTTGTAAATTTGTTTGGACATTAAGACTAGGAATTGAATAGACATTTTGCATACCCTTTTTTGAAGCAAATGTTGGAAACCAGAGGAAGAAAGGAAAATTAACTTGCAGACATTCCATGTCTGCAATCCATTCCTTTTTGATCTCTTCTCTTAGGTTTCTGTCCATTAGTTCAAACCAGGTATGTGAAGAAGCATTTCTACTGGAATAGTAGTCTTCTTTGATTGTTTCCTAGTTAATGGTAAAACCAGGTGTTGTAAGAACATTGATGGCTGCTCCAATTCCAGACGAAGTTGGAGAAGGAGGATCAATAACGGGTTCAGGAATTGGGGCCCGAAATCGATATCTTTAAGAATTGTCTAAAGGTTCATATCTAGCAGAGGAGAAGTCAAAAAAAGAACATCTAAAATTTGAAGGACCAGGAGTAGAGAGATCTTCCCTTATGCAGTGTGATCTGAATTTCAGAATCACCCTGCCATCTGGTTCTTCAACTATTTGTTCGATTTCCCGACGTTCCATTTGTGCGGGTTGCTGAGGTTCTTGCAACTCGATCTCGTCGGGAAGAGTGATCTCATCCCATTTGAGTAATTTTGGAGTGAAGACGGTTGGCTTTTCGTCTTCGATTTGGAGGAGAATTGTTTCCTGAGAATTTGAAGTAAGAGTGTTAAGAAATCTTGTATTTAAATTTGTAAACGTGAGTCGAAAATAAACTCGATAAATGACAACGAAATTTTTGAAGTCTAGAAACTCGTTACCATGGATATGCACATCAAGTTTAAGAGCTTCTGTTGTCATGGGACAGGTTAGATCAACCAAAAAATCAGGATAACAATTGAAAAAGATAGGACCTTTGCAAATATTTATCTGAATAACAGCTAATAATGAAGATTTGTATTTTTTTAATCTTTTGTCTCTTAAAGCCATGTAAATTGCAAGAATAGGCTTTGATAAAATCAAAGGTACCAATTTTGTAGAGGGTGTCTACTTCTATTCTAGGTAAGTTCCAATTGGCATAATTGTCTAGGGACGGTCCCCTAAAGATTGGACCAGTTCTTTGTTCATTTGAGTGAACAATGTCACCATGGCTGATTTTGACAGGTTTTGTCTAAGCAAGAAACTGACTTTTCTTTGGAGAAAAATTGCCGGGACGTGAACCCGTTGTAGTCTAGTTGGTTAGCATACTCGGCTCTCACCCGAGAGACCCGTGTTCATGTCCCGGCAATTTTACTCTAAAGAAAATTCAGTTTCTTGCTTAGACAAAACCTGTCAAAATCAGCCATAGCGACATTGTTAACTCAAATGAACAAAGAACTGGTCCAATCTTTAGGGCACCATCCCCAGACAATTATGCAAATTGGAACTTACCTAGAATAAAAGTAGACACCCTCTACAAAATTGGTACCTTTGATTTTATCAAAGCCTATTCTTGCAAAACTCATGAAGAAGTCATAAGTTTACAAAATGGCCTACAAACTATCGATATGATAAAGTAATATTCTATTGATAGTCATTTGAAAGCCAAATATAGATTTATGCATGTTGGATTAGTACAAGTAGCCATTAAACCTCTCTTAAAGAAAGGTATTAATGCTCCCATTTACATGGCTTTAAGAGACAAAAGATTGAAAAAATACAAATCTTCATTATTAGCTATTATTCAGACAAATATTTGTAAAGGTCCTATCTTTTTCAAAATGTCTATTCAATTTCTAGTCTTAATGTCCAAACAAATTTACAAAAAATTTGGCATTTTTTAAATGGTTCCACCGTTTCTTCAGTTCATCCTCCACCAGATGACCTCAAAATCCTCCTCAAAGCTGAAGCCATTCTGGCTACACCTTTTCGCAAAGGCCGGGAGGGGAATGATACAGTCAAACTTGATGACCTCAAAAAGGTCCATCAACAAGCCAATTACACAAACACTATCCTCCAGACTATTGCCACTCAATTAAACCCTGTTTCCTTGAGGATAGAAGAAAGAGGGTTAAGAAATCTTGTATTCAAATTTATAGACATGAGTCGAAAATAAACTCGATATATGACAACGAAATTTTTGAAGTCTAGAAACTCGTTACCTTGGATATGCACATCAAGTTTAAGAGCTTCTGTTGTCATGGGACGAGTTAGATGAACCAGAAAATCAGAATAACAATTGAAAAAGATAAGACCTTTGCAGACAAAATACATGGAACGACTGCAAGTTAATTTTCCTTTCTTCCTCTGGTTTCCAACATTTGCTTCAAAAAAGGGTATGCAAAATGTCTATTCAATTCCTAGTCTTAATGTCCAAACAAATTTACAAAAAATTTGGCTTTTTTCAAATGGTTTCACCATTTCTTCAGTTCATCCTCCACCAGATGACCTCAAAATCCTCCTCAAAGGTGAACCCATTCTGGCTACACCTTTTTGCAAAGGCCGGCAGGGAAATGATACAGTCAAACTTGATGACCTCAAAAAGGTCCATCAACAAGCCAATTACACAAACACTATCCTCCAGACTATTACCACTCAATTAAACCATGTTTCCTTGAGGATAGAAGAAACAAAGAAACCAAGCATCACAAACACTCCAAGTACCAGTTATACTGACCAAGTGTCAAAACCTTTTTTCAAAACTGATAGTATTCCCAAGGCCAATGAAGAGTCATTTTCGGAAGCCTTCTCTAATGCCCATTTTCTTAAGCTCATTTCAGACAAAATTCGGGAGCTGACAGACTCCAAAGAAAAGTTAGTTTCTTGCTTAGACAAAACCTGTCAAAATCAGCCAAGTGATACTTCATCCTCTGGTAAAGAGGAGAGTACTGACAATGAGGAAGCATTGAATGTTATAGAAGAAACCTTCGATGAGGGTGCCACAAACAAAATTAGGAACTGGTCCTCAGGTAGTACCAGAAACTACTATCCAAGACCTACTCCCCCAGACATCCAATATGAGGAAAGAGGTAGTTTTACAACATCTCAATTTAGTGGTGATGTAGTCCACCAATGGAACATAGATGGCAAATCGGAACATGAGATCCTTAGTACCCTACAAGAAATGACCATGGCCCTGTCGGCTTACAAAGCCCGCAAGCTTACCAATTCCCAAGCAGCCACCGCCCTAGTTATAGGATTTTCTGGACAATTGAAATCTTGGTGGGACAATTTCCTGACTGAAGATGAGAGAACAAAAATCCTTAACCAAAAATACAAAAAGACCAATGATCGTGGTGTGGAAGTTGAGGACGAAAATGGAGCCGAAATGCTTATCCATACCATTACCCTACATTTCCTAGGCAACCCAAGGGAAGAACAAGCTGCCTCCAAAACTATCCTTATTAACCTTCGTTGTCCAACCCTGACAGACTATCGATGGTATAAGGATGTCTTCCTAACCCATGTACTCAAAAGAGAAGATGGAACCCAAGACTTTTGGAAAGAAAGATTTATTACATGACGACCCAAACTCTTTGGGGAAAGAATCCTCAATAAACTTTGCCAAAACTTTGGTACCAATGACATTCCTTTTGGCCTCCTAACCTTTGGACAATTGTTTGGTATTGCCAAATCAGAAGGATTAACTCCTTGCAATGAAATCAAAATCCAATCCAAATATGGATCAGAACGAGCACAATCTCGTAAAGAGATGGGCACTTTCTATGAAGCATTTGGGATTACAAAAATTGAAGCCCCTTCTAGCACCAGAAAGCGACTTCAAAAGAGGAAGCCCAAACCTACCTTCCGAAGGGTCCCTCCAAAACAGCCCAAACCATTTGTCAAAAAAGAACAGCCCAAACCTGTTTCCAAAAAGAAGCAAACGGCCCAAAAGAAGCAAAAGCCTATAGTTTGCTACAAATGTGGAAAGGTTGGCCATAAATCTTTCCAATGCAAAACCGAACAAAAGATTAATGAGTTATTTTCTGGAGAACCCGAGCTACAGAAAAAACTCTTAGCCCTTTTGACAACAAATGTTTTTGGATCTGATCAAGATGAAGATTACTATGCTGAGTCTAGTGAGGATTCAGGGTATGAATCATCTCCAATCTTATCCTTAAACGTTATTACCAGTAAACCACAAAAAGAATTTCTTCTTGATCTCATTGGCCAAATTCCTGAGATTGAAACAAAGCGAGAATACCTTGACAAATTAAAGGGTATTATCCTTGAAGAAGAAGAGAAGCCTCCTAAGTTCGAATTAGGACCTTCTTCTTCTTCCTCACTTACTCAAATCTTTGATCGTTACCCAATTACAAACCCATAACAACAAATTACTACCAAACAACTTTAAATTGAGATTAATGATCTCAAAACTCAAGTTCGTTTTCTCAAGACAGAAATTTCTGGTCTTAAAACAAAAGATCTTGAGATTGAAACAAAATTGGCACTCCTTGAGGCCTTTAAAACAAAACCACTGACTCTTGAAACTGAACCTATTTCAGGTATTCAAGCAACTGAGATTCCACAAACCCAGTTTTTACAGATAATTTCCAAAGTAACATTTCAAAAATGGTATTCTGTTGTTACTCTGGTAGTGAACGATTTCCCCATTAATGCAGTCGCTCTCATTGACAGTGGAGCAGATCAAAATTGCATTAAGACAGGAATTGTTCCTACAAAGTTTTGTGAAAGAACAAAGGAGCAATTAGTTAGCGCTAATGGCGAACCCTTGAACATTCATTCCAAGCTTAACAAAGGATATATTCAAAACAACAATTATTCTTTCAAAAATATTTTCCTTATCGTCGACAATATTTCTACTGATATTATTTTAGAAACTCCATTTCTTACACAAATTTATCCTTTTACGGTTAATGAAACAGGTGTCCATACAAAAATTATGGGCAACACAATTTCGTTTCCCTTTTTATCTTCTGCTCACCAAAAGGAAATTTTAAGTCTTCAAGCATCTTCCATTTTTAAGCAAATTAATAGTTTGCAAACCAAAAGAAAACAAATTTGCCTTTTACAAGAAGAAATTTCGTATCTTCATATCGAAGAACAATTTCAAAATCCTTCTCTTCAGCTTAAAATCAAAGATTTTGAAGAACTAATTAAGAAACGTATATGTTCTGACCTTCCCAATGCTTCCTCGGAAAGAAAGAAACATATCATTTCTTTACCATATGAGCCCGATTTTGATGAGGAAAATGGTCTTGCAGTGTCTGCACCAAAATTAATTTTATTTCAAACAAAAATAAGATTTCTTTGTCATGATATTTATCAAGGTACCATTAAACCAATTATGAGATCCCTTGCATTTGCTGACAAATTTCCTAACGAAATCAAAGACAAGAAACAGTTGTAATATTTTCTAGGTTGCCTGAATGATGTCTCTGATTTCTTCCCAAAATTATGACATTTATGTGCACCTTTGTATAAGAGACTTAGGAAAAATCCTATCCCTTGGACCAAAGAGCATACTAGAATTGTTCAACAAGTCAAGACTAGAGTTAAGTCTCTCCCATGCCTGAATATCCCTCACCCAGCTGCATTCATGATAGTTGAAATTGATGCATCTGACATAGGATATGGAGGCATACTCAAACAAAAATTGGAGTCTCATTCACAAGAATAATTAGTCAGATTTCATTCAGGACTATGGCTCAGTCCTCAACAAAATTATTCTGCTATCAAAAAGGAAATATTATCAGTAGTACTGTTTATTTTCAAATTTCAAGATGATCTGTTTTACAAAAAATTTCTACTTCGTATTGATTGCAAATCTACCAAAGAAATTTTACAAAAGGATGTGAAGAATTTAGTTTTAAAACAAATCTTTGCCCGTTGGCAAGCAATTCTTTCTGCTTTTGATTTCGACATTGAATTTATCAAAGGCAAAAGCAACTCTCCTCCGGATATCTTAACAAGAGAATTCTTGCAAGGAAAGAGTGACAAAAATGTTGTCTTGCAGGAAAACAAATGAGTTTGTCAAGGACCAATAGCAACGGACAAACGTCTAAGAATGCTCAGATTTTTCCCACAATTATCTTCACCTCTCTTGACAAAAGGTTCTCTTACCCTCAACCTCCTCCTGACATAAACCCACCTTCACTACCTCCCAACACCTCAAACAATCAAAAGCCTAGTCAAAGTTCCCAGTACCCACATGAACCACTCCTCTTCTACCTTAGAGATCATGAGCTTACTACACATCATTCTGTGGCTCTCGTTACAATGAATATGCAATTTTCATTGACTACCAAAAATGGTTAGTCAATCACGAAATTCCATTCTACCAGTACCTCAAGGTTGTTGAAGCATACCAAGCACTTCTGTAAACTGTTAACAATCACCCGGTACTAATCATTATGCCCACAGGATTCATACAAACATTCAATTATTACCACAAACATTTTGAATATTGGACTGCCTTTGAACCACATATATTCAGATTTGTCTCAAAACTTTTCCCTGATCTTCATATTTGCCCAATTGACCAAACCCACTCACATGTCCTAATTCCCTTACGGTATGGGATTCAGTTCGAAACCTCTTGCTTGGTTTCCACCACAAATGGACTACAATTCAAATACCTCCTCGAATTTGCACGTTTCCAACCATAGGTTTTTTCGAACCTGTCCACAAAAATCATTGACAAAGCCGATCACTCAGATGAAGAGACTCTCAGTTCAGCTGGCTCTTCAACAAAACCACAACCACACAATATTGCTGATTATCAAGATTCACAGGACCCATATAAGTTGTGAATATGACAAAGGCTGGCAAGGTTAAATGACCTTTGGCAAAATGTAAAAGCCAAACAATTCAAAAGATCCTGTAAGGGTCATTTGGCCCTTGGCAAAAGTATAGGCCATTTGTACTAAAGAATCTTTTATTTTGCAGGTCACTTTCGACGAAATTCACTATTAACCAATAGTCACTTCACTCACAAAAGCAAACAGTGTAATGATAAGAATGATGACTCATTTTTCATTACGTGTTCAAGACAAAAGGAATCTACTTTTTCAAAAGAAGATGCACCTTTCGGTGCATGATGGCCGACAAAGAGCATCTACTTTTGAAAAGCAAACAAAATAGCAATTATGGAGAGCACTTACTCCTCCTCTACTTAAGAAGACCGCAAACAAAGAAGAAGGCAGAGTGAATTACAGAGCGATTTACACCCTCTCTTGTAATCTCTCAAGTTTTCTAGCAATTCTAGTTTTCCTTTTTCTCTCTCTCACTGTTCTTCAATTCGATTACAATTCTTTTTCTGTTACAAAAGTAAGTTCTACAATTGTTCTTACCTCTTGTACAATTACAAATTCCTGTACAAATTTCAGTTCATAAATAAAAGTTCAGTTTGAGTTTTCGATCCTGCTCTTCTTGGTATCAGAGCCAAGAGTGTAACAAACTTCTGCATTTAGATTAAGTGATCGAGGTTCATGCCCAAAGTTCTGTTTGCATAGAGCCATGCATAACGGTGGTGTTAAGTGGCGTTAGTCAGCCTTTGATACTGTTGGTCAGCCGTGGTAAAGGTGGTCCCAGTTGGTGGTCCCGTCATTAACATCTGTCTGCATTTAGGATTAGATCATGCATCAAAGTCATGGCGTCTAGATTAAGAAGGATGGTATCCTTAACGGCTGATAGCAGCCATAGCGACATTGTTAACTCAAATGAACAAAGAACTGGTCCAATCTTTAGGGCACCATCCCCAGACAATTATGCCAATTGGAACTTACCTAGAATAGAAGTAGACACCCTCTACAAAATTGGTACCTTTGATTTTATCAGAGCCTATTCTTGCAAAACTCATGAAGAAGTCATAAGTTTACAAAATGGCCTACAAACTATCGATATGATAAAGCAATATTCTATTGATAGTCATTTGAAAGCCAAATAGAGATTTATGCATATTGGATTAGTACAAGTAGCCATTAAACCTCTCTTAAAGAAAGGTATTAATGCTCCCATTTACATGGCTTTAAGAGACAAAAGATTGAAAAAATACAAATCTTCATTATTAGCTGTTATTCAGACAAATATTTGCAAAGGTCCTATCTTTTTTAATTGTTATCCTGATTTTCTGGTTGATCTAACTTGTCCCATGACAACAGAAGCTCTTAAACTTGATGTGCATATCCAAGGTAACGAGTTTCTGGACTTTAAAAATTTCGTTGTCATATATCGAGTTTATTTTCGACTCATCTATACAAATTTGAATACAAGATTTCTTAACCCTCTTCCTTCAAATTCTCAGGAAACAATTCTTCTCCAAATCGAAGACGAAAAGCCAACCGTCTTCACTCCAAAATTACTCAAATGGGATGAGATCACTCTCCCCGATGAGATCGAGTTGCAAGAACCTCAGCAACCCGCACAAATGGAACGTCGGAAAATTGAACAAATAGTTGAAGAACCAGATGGCAGGGTGATTCTGAAATCCAGATCACGCTCTATAAGGGAAGATCTCTCTACTCTTGGTCCTTCAAATTTTAGACGTTCTTTTTTTGACTTCTTCTCTGCTAGATCTGAACCTTTACACAATTCTCAAAGATATCGATTTCGGGCCCCAATTCCTGAACACGTTATTGATCCTCGTCAAAATCAGGCTCATAAGGTAAAGAAATGATATGTTTATTTCTTTCCCAAAATGCATTGGGAAGCTCAGACCATATACGTTTCTTAATTAGTTCTTCAAAATCTTTGATTTTGAGCTGAATAGACGGATTTTGTAGTCGTTCTTTGATACGAAGATACGAAATTTCTTCCTGTAAATGGCAAATTTGTTTTCTTTTGGTTTGCAAACTAATAATTTGCTTAAAAATGGAAGATGCTTGAAGACATAAAATTTCCTTTTGGTGAGCAGAAGATAAAAATGGAAACGAAATAGTGTTGCCCATAATTTTTGTATGGACACCTGTTTCATTAACCGTAAAAGGATAAATTTGTGTAAGAAATGGAGTTCCTAAAATAATATCATTAGAAATATTATCGACGATAAGGAAAATATTTTTGAAACAATAATTGTTGTTTTGAATATATCCTTTGTTAAGCTTGGAATGAATGTTCAAGGTTTCGCCATTAGCTCTAACTAATTGCTCCCTTGTTCTTTCACAAAACTTTGTAGGAACAATTCCTGTCTTAATGCAATTTTGATATGCTCCACTGTCAATGAGAGCGACTGCATTAATCGAGAAATCGTTAACTACCAGAGTAACAATAGAATACCATTTTTGAAATGTTACTTTGGAAAATGTCTGTAAAAACTGGGTTTGTGGAATCTCAGTTTCTTGAATACCTGAAATAGATTCAGTTTCAAGAGTCAGCGGTTTTGTTTTAAAGGACTCAAGGACTGCTAATTTTGTTTCAATCTCAAGATCTTTTGTTTTAAGACCAGAAATATCTATCTTGAGGAAAAGAACTTGAGTTTCGAGATCATTAATCTCAATTTGAAGCTGTTTGGTAGTAATTTGTTGATATGGGTTTGAATTTTCGTTCCTGCTCTCCCTGGTATCAGAGCCAAGAGTGCAACAAACTTCTGCATTTAGATTAAGTGATCGAGGTTCATGCCCAAAGTTCTGTTTGCATAGAGCCGTGCATAACGCTAGTGTTAAGTGGCGTTGGTCAGCCTTTGATACTGTTGGTCAGCCGTGGTAAAGGTGGTCCCAGTTGGTGGTCCCGTCATTAACATCAGTCTGCATTAAGGATTAGGTCATGCATCAAAGTCATGGCGTCTAGATTAAGAAGGATGTTATCCTTAAGGGCTGATAGCAGCCATAGCGACATTGTTAACTCAAATGAACAAAGAACTGGTCCAATCCTTAGGGCACCGTCCCCAGACAATTATGCCAATTGGAACTTGCCTAGAATAGAAGTAGACACCCTCTACAAAATTGGTACCTTTGATTTTATCAAAGCTTATTCTTGCAAAACTCATGAAGAAGTCATAAGTTTACAAAATGGCCTACAAACTATCGATATGATAAAGCAATATTCTATCGATAGTCATTGAAAGCCAAATATAGATTTATGCATATTGGTTTAGTACAAGTAGCCATTAAACCTCTTTTAAAGAAAGGTATTAATGCTCCATTTACATGGCTTTAAGAGACAAAAGATTGAAAAATACAAATCTTCATTATTAGCTATTATTCAGACAAATATTTGCAAAGGTCCTATCTTTTTCAATTGTTATCCTGATTTTATGGTTGATCTAACATGTCCCATGACAACAGAAGCTCTTAAACTTGATGTGCACATCCAAGGTAACAAGTTTCTAGATTTCAAAAATTTCGTTGTCATATATCGAGTTTATTTTCGACTATGTCTACAAATTTGAATACAAGTCTTAACCCTCTTCCTTCAAATTCTCAGGAAACAATTCTTCTCCAAATCGAAGACGAAAAGCCAACCGTCTTCACTCCAAAATTACTCAAACAAATCGTCCCGATGAGATCGAGTTGCAAGATTGGAACGTCGGGAAATTGAACACCTGGCAGGGTGATTCTGAAATTCATATCACACTCAATGAGGGAAGATCTCTCCACTCCTGGTCCTTCAAATTTTAGATGTTCTTTTTCTGACTTCTCCTCTGCTAGACCTGAACCTTTAGACAATTCTCAAAGATATCGATTTCGGGCCCCAATTCCTGAACCCATTATTGATCCTCCTTCTCCAACTTCATCTGGAATTGGAGCAGCCATCAATGTTCTTACAACACCTGGTTTTACCATTAATTGGGAAACAATCAAAGAAGACTACTATTCCAGTAGAAATGCTTCTTTACGTACCTGGTTTGAACAAATGGACAGAAACCTAAGAGAAGAGATCAAAAAGGAATGGATTGCAGACATGGAACGTCTGCAAGTTAATTTTCCTTTCTTCCTCTGGTTTCAACATTTGCTTCAAAAAAGGGTATGCAAAATGTCTATTCAATTCCTAGTCTTAATGTCCAAACAAATTTACAAAAAATTTGGCATTTTTCAAATGGTTCCACCTGTTTCTTCAGTTCATCCTCCACCAGATGACCTCAAAATTCTCCTCAAAGGTGAACCCATTCTGGCTACACCTTTTCGCAAAGGCCGGGAGGGGAATGATACAGTCAAACTTGATGACCTCAAAAAGGTCCATCAACAAGCCAATTACACAAACACTATCCTCCAGACTATTGCCACTCAATTAAACCATGTTTCCTTGAGGATAGAAGAAACAAAGAAACCAAGCATCACAAACACTCCAACTACCAGTTATACTGACCAAGTGTCAAAACCTTGTTTCAAAACTGATAGCACTCCCAAGGCTAATTAAGAGTCATTTTCGGAAGCCTTCTCTAATGCCCATTTTCTTAAGCTCATTTCAGACAAAATTTAGGAGCTGACAGACTCCAAAGAAAAGTCAGTTTCTTGCTTAGGCAAAACCTGTCAAAATCAGCCAAGTGATACTTCATCCACTGGTGAAGAGGAGAGTACTGACAATGAGGAAGCATTGAATGTTATAGAAGAAACCATCGATGAACCCTCACCATCTGCCATAGACAAAATTAGGAATTGGTCCTCAGGTAGTACCAGAAAATACTATCCAAGACTTACTGCCCCAGACATCCAATATGAGGAAAGAGGTAGTTTTACAACCTCTCAATTTAGTGGTGATGTAGTCCACCAATGGAACACAGATGGCAAATCGGAACATGAGGTCCTTAATACCCTACAAGAAATGACCATGGCCCTGTCGGCTTACAAAGCCCGCAAGCTTTCCAATTCCCAAGCAGCCACCGCCCTAGTTATAGGATTTTCTAGACAATTGAAATCTTGGTGGGACAATTTCCTGACTGAAGATGGGAGAACAAAAATCCTTAACCACAAATACAAAAAGACCAACGATCATGGTGTGGAAGTTGAGGACGAAAATGGAGCCGAAATGCTTATCCATACCATTACCCTACATTTCCTAGGCAACCCAAGGGAAGAACAAGCTGCCTCCAAAACTATCCTTATTAACCTTCGTTGTCCAACCCTGACAGAATATCGATGGTATAAGGATGTCTTCCTAACCCATGTACTCAAAAGAGAAGATGGAACCCAAGACTTTTGGAAAGAAAGATTTATCGCAGGACTACCCAAACTCTTTGGGGAAAGAATCCCCAATAAACTTCGCCAAAACTTTGGTATCAACGACATTCCTTTTGGCCTCCTAACCTTTGGACGATTGTTTGGTATTGTCAAATCAGAAGGATTGAGTCTTTGCAATGAAATCAAAATCAAATCCAAATATGGATCAGAACGAGCACAATCTCGTAAAGAGATGGGCATTTTCTGTGAAGCATTTGGAATTACAAAAATTGAAGCCCCTTCTACCACTAGAAAGCGACTTCAAAAGAGGAAGCCCAAACCTACATTCCGAAGGGTCCCTCCAAAACAGCCCAAACCATTTGTCAAAAAAGAACAGCCCAAACCTGTTCCTAAAAAGAAGCAAACGCCCCAAAAGAAGCAAAAGCCTATAGTTTGCTACAAATGTGGAAAGGTTGGCCATAAATCTTTCCAATGCAAAACCGAACAAAAGATTAATGAGTTATTTTCTGGAGAACCCGAGCTACAGAAAAAACTCTTAGCTCTTTTGACAACAAATGTTTCTGCATCTGATCAAGATGAAGATTACTATGCTGAGTCCAGTGAGGATTCAGAGTATGAATCATCTCCAATCTTATCCTTAAACGTTATTACTAGTAAATCACAAAAAGAATTTCTTCTTGATCTCATTTGCCAAATTCCTGAGATCGAAACAAAGCGAGAATACCTTGACAAACTAAAGGGTATTATCCTTGAAGAAGAAGAGAAGCCTCCTAAGTTCGAATTAGGACCTTCTTCTTCTTCCTCACTTACTCAAATCTTTGATCGTTACCCAATTGCAAACCCATATCAAAAAATTACTACCAAACAACTTCAAACTGAGATTAATGATCTCAAAACTCAAGTTCCTTTTTCTCAAGACAGAAATTTCTGGTCTTAAAACAAAAGATCTTGAGATTGAAACAAAATTGGCATTCCTTGAGTCCTTTAAGACAAAACCGCTGACTCTCGAAACTGAACCTATTTTAGGTATTCAAGAAACTGAGATTCCACAAACCCAGTTTTTGCAGACAATTTCCAAACTAACATTTCAAAAATGGTATTCTGTTGTTCCTCTGGTAGTTAACGATTTCTCTATTAATGCAGTCACTCTCATTGACAGTGGAGCAGATCAAAATTGCATTAAGACAACAATTGTTCCTACAAAGTTTTGTGAAAGAATAAGGGAGCAATTAGTTAGCGCTAATGGCGAACCCTTGAACATTCATTCCAAGCTTAACAAAGGATATATTCAAAACAACAATTATAGTTTCAAAAATATTTTCCTTATCGTGTACAATATTTCTAATGATATTATTTTAGGAACTCCATTTCTTACACAAATTTATCCTTTTACGGTTAATGAAACAGGTGCCCATACAAAAATTATGGGCAACACTATTTCGTTTCCCTTTTTATCTTCTGCTCGCCAAAGGGAAATTTTAGGTCTTCAAGCATCTTCCATTTTTAAGCAAATTAATAGTTTGTAAACCAAAAGAAAACAAATTTCCCATTTACAAGAAGAAATTTCGTATCTTCGTATCAAAGAACGACTACAAAATCCGACTATTCAGCTCAAAATCAAAGATTTTGAAGAACTAATTAAGAAACGTATATGCTCTGACCTTCCCAATGCATTTTTGGAAAGAAAGAAACATATCATTTCTTTACCTTATGAGCCTGATTTTGACGAAAGAAATATTCCTACTAAGGCTCGACCTACTCAAATGAATTTAGAACTCCATGAACATTGCAAGAAGGAGATTCAAAGCCTTCTTAACAAAAAACTTATCAGACCTTCCAAATCTCCTTGGAGTTGTGCTGCATTTTACGTTAATAACATAGCAGAAAAGGAACGAGGTGTTCCTAGACTCGTTATTAACTACAAACCTCTAAACAAAGTTTTACAATGGATTCGTTATCCCATTCCAAACAAAAGAGATTTACTTAATCGTCTTTATGATGCAAAAATATTTTCTAAATTTGACATGAAATCCGGTTTCTGGCAAATTCAGATTGCTAAACAAGATCGTTACAAAACTGCATTTACTGTACCCTTTGGACATTACGAATGGAGCGTAATGCCCTTTGGATTAAAAAATGCCCCCTCAGAATTTCAAAATATCATGAACGACAATTTTACACCGTATACATCTTTCATCATTGTGTACATCGATGATGTCCTTGTATTCTCAAAATCCATTGATCAACATTTTAAACATCTACAAATTTTTCTGCATATCATTGAGAAAAATAGTCTTGCAGTCTCTGCGCCAAAATTAGTTTTATTTCAAACAAAAATAAGATTTCTTGGTCATGATATTTATCAAGGTACCATTATACCAATTATGAGATCCCTTGCATTTGCTGATAAATTTCCTGATGAAATCAAAGACAAGAAACAGATGCGACGTTTTCCAGCTTGCTTGAATTATGTCTCTGATTTCTTCCAAAAATTATGACATTTATGTGCACCTTTGTATAAGAGACATAGGAAAAATCCTGTCCCTTGGACCAAAGAGCATACTAGAATTGCTCAACAAGTTAAGACTAGAGTTAAGTCTCTCCCATGCCTGAATATCCCTCACCCAGCTACATTCATGATAGTCGAAACTGATGCATCTGACATAGGATATGGAGGCATACTCAAACAAAAATTGGAGTCTCATTCACAAGAACAATTAGTCAGATTTCATTCAGGACTATGGCTCGGTCCTCAACAAAATTATTCTACTATCAAAAAGGAAATATTATCAGTAGTAGTGTGTATTTCCAAATTTCAAGATGATCTATTTTACAAAAAATTTCTACTTCGTATTGATTGCAAATCTGCCAAAGAAATTTTACAAAAGGATGTAAAGAATTTAGTTTCAAAATAAATCTTTGCCCGTTGGCAAGCAATTCTTTCCGCTTTTGATTTCGACATTGAATTTATCAAAGGCGAAAGCAACTCTCTTCCGGATTTCTGAACAAGAGAATTCTTGCAAGGAAAGAGTGACAAAAATGTTGTTTTGCAGGAAAACAAATGAGTTCGTCAAGGACCAATAGCAACGGACAAACATCTGAGAATGCTCAGATTTTTCCCACAATTATCTTCACCTCTCTTGACAAAAGGTTCTCTTACCCTGAACGTCCTCCTGACATAAACCCACTTTCACTACCTCCCAACACCTCAAACAATCAAAATCCTAGTCAAAGTTTCCAGTATCCACATGAACCACTCGTCTTCTACCTTAGAGATCATGACCTTTACTACACATCATTCTGTGGCCCTCGTTATAATGAATATGCAATTTTCATTGACTACTAAGAATGGTTAGTCAATCACGAAATTCCATTCTACCAGTACCTTAAGGTTGTTAAAACTTACCAAGCACTTCTGCAAACTATTAACAATCACCCGGTACTAATCATTATGCCCATAGGATTCATACAAACATTCAATTATTACCACAAACGTTTTGAATATTGGACTGCCTTTGAACCACATATATTCAGATTTGTCTCAAAACTTTTCCCTGATCTTCATATTTGCCCAATTGACCAAACCCACTCACATGTCCTAATTCCCTTACGGTATGGGATTCAGTTCGAAACCTCTTGCTTGGTTTCCACCACAAATGGACTACAATTCAAATACCTCCTCGAATTTGCACGTTTCCAACCATAGGTTTTTTCGAACCTGTCCACAAAAATCATTGACAAAGCCGATCACTCAGATGAAGAGACTCTCAGTTCAGCTGGCTCTTCAACAAAACCACAACCACACAATATTGCTGATTATCAAGATTCACAGGACCCATATAAGTTGTGAATATGACAAAGGCTGGCAAGGTTAAATGACCTTTGGCAAAATGTAAAAGCCAAACAATTCAAAAGATCCTGTAAGGGTCATTTGGCCCTTGGCAAAAGTATAGGCCATTTGTACTAAAGAATCTTTTATTTTGCAGGTCACTTTCGACGAAATTCACTATTAACCAATAGTCACTTCACTCACAAAAGCAAACAGTGTAATGATAAGAATGATGACTCATTTTTCATTACGTGTTCAAGACAAAAGGAATCTACTTTTTCAAAAGAAGATGCACCTTTCGGTGCATGATGGCCGACAAAGAGCATCTACTTTTGAAAAGCAAACAAAATAGCAATTATGGAGAGCACTTACTCCTCCTCTACTTAAGAAGACCGCAAACAAAGAAGAAGGCAGAGTGAATTACAGAGCGATTTACACCCTCTCTTGTAATCTCTCAAGTTTTCTAGCAATTCTAGTTTTCCTTTTTCTCTCTCTCACTGTTCTTCAATTCGATTACAATTCTTTTTCTGTTACAAAAGTAAGTTCTACAATTGTTCTTACCTCTTGTACAATTACAAATTCCTGTACAAATTTCAGTTCATAAATAAAAGTTCAGTTTGAGTTTTCGATCCTGCTCTTCTTGGTATCAGAGCCAAGAGTGTAACAAACTTCTGCATTTAGATTAAGTGATCGAGGTTCATGCCCAAAGTTCTGTTTGCATAGAGCCATGCATAACGGTGGTGTTAAGTGGCGTTAGTCAGCCTTTGATACTGTTGGTCAGCCGTGGTAAAGGTGGTCCCAGTTGGTGGTCCCGTCATTAACATCTGTCTGCATTTAGGATTAGATCATGCATCAAAGTCATGGCGTCTAGATTAAGAAGGATGGTATCCTTAACGGCTGATAGCAGCCATAGCGACATTGTTAACTCAAATGAACAAAGAACTGGTCCAATCTTTAGGGCACCATCCCCAGACAATTATGCCAATTGGAACTTACCTAGAATAGAAGTAGACACCCTCTACAAAATTGGTACCTTTGATTTTATCAGAGCCTATTCTTGCAAAACTCATGAAGAAGTCATAAGTTTACAAAATGGCCTACAAACTATCGATATGATAAAGCAATATTCTATTGATAGTCATTTGAAAGCCAAATATAGATTTATGCATGTTGGATTAGTACAAGTAGCCATTAAACCTCTCTTAAAGAAAGGTATTAATGCTCCCATTTACATGGCTTTAAGAGACAAAAGATTGAAAAAATACAAATCTTCATTATTAGCTATTATTCAGACAAATATTTGTAAAGGTCCTATCTTTTTCAAAATGTCTATTCAATTTCTAGTCTTAATGTCCAAACAAATTTACAAAAAATTTGGCATTTTTGAAATGGTTCCACCGTTTCTTCAGTTCATCCTCCACCAGATGACCTCAAAATCCTCCTCAAAGCTGAAGCCATTCTGGCTACACCTTTTCGCAAAGGCCGGGAGGGGAATGATACAGTCAAACTTGATGACCTCAAAAAGGTCCATCAACAAGCCAATTACACAAACACTATCCTCCAGACTATTGCCACTCAATTAAACCCTGTTTCCTTGAGGATAGAAGAAAGAGGGTTAAGAAATCTTGTATTCAAATTTATAGACATGAGTCGAAAATAAACTCGATATATGACAACGAAATTTTTGAAGTCTAGAAACTCGTTACCTTGGATATGCACATCAAGTTTAAGAGCTTCTGTTGTCATGGGACGAGTTAGATGAACCAGAAAATCAGAATAACAATTGAAAAAGATAAGACCTTTGCAGACAAAATACATGGAACGACTGCAAGTTAATTTTCCTTTCTTCCTCTGGTTTCCAACATTTGCTTCAAAAAAGGGTATGCAAAATGTCTATTCAATTCCTAGTCTTAATGTCCAAACAAATTTACAAAAAATTTGGCTTTTTTCAAATGGTTTCACCATTTCTTCAGTTCATCCTCCACCAGATGACCTCAAAATCCTCCTCAAAGGTGAACCCATTCTGGCTACACCTTTTTGCAAAGGCCGGCAGGGAAATGATACAGTCAAACTTGATGACCTCAAAAAGGTCCATCAACAAGCCAATTACACAAACACTATCCTCCAGACTATTGCCACTCAATTAAACCATGTTTCCTTAAGGATAGAGGAAACAAAGAAACCAAGCATCACAAACACTCCAAGTACCAGTTATACTGGCCAAGTGTCAAAATCTTTTTTCAAAACTGATAGTATTCCCAGGGCCAATGAAGAGTCATTTTCGGAAGCCTTCTCTAATGCCCATTTTCTTAAGCTCATTTCAGACAAAATTCAGGAGCTGACAGACTCCAAAGAAAAGTCTGTTTCTTGCTTAGACAAAACCTGTCAAAATCAGCCAAGTGATACTTCATCCTGTGGTGAAGAGGAGAGTACTGACAATGAGGAAGCATTGAATGTTATAGAAGAAACCTTCAATGAACCCTCACCATCTCCCATAAACAAAATTAAGAATTGGTCCTCAGGTAGTACCAGAAACTACTATCTAAGACCTACTCCCCTAGACATCCAATATGAGGAAAGAGATAGTTTTACAACCTCTCAATTTAGTGATGATGTAGTCCACCAATGAAACATAGATGGCAAATCGGAACATGAGGTCTTTAGTACCCTACAAGAAATAACCATGGCCCTGTCTACATACAAAGCCCACAAGCTTACCAATTCCCAAGCAGCCACTGCCCTAGTTATAGGATTTTCTGGACAATTGAAATCTTGGTGGGACAATTTCCTGACTGAAGATGAGAGAACAAAAATCCTTAACCACAAATACAAAAAGACCAATGATCATGGTGTGGAAGTTGAGGACGAAAATGGAGCCGAAATGCTTATCCATGCCATTACCCTACATTTCCTAGGCAACCCAAGGGAAGAACAAGCTGCCTCCAAAACTATCCTTATTAACCTTCGTTGTCCAACCCCGACAGACTATCGATGGTATAAGGACGTCTTCCTAACCCATGTACTCAAAAAAGAAGATGGAACCCAAGACTTTTGGAGAGAAAGATTTATTGTAGGACTACCCAAACTCTTTTGGGAAAGAATCCTCAATAAACTTTGCCAAAACCTTGGTACCAATGACATTCCTTTTAGCCTCCTAACCTTTGGACAATTGTTTGCTATTGTCAAATCAGAAGGATTGACTCTTTGCAATGAAATCAAAATCCAATCCAAATATGGATCAGAACGAGCACAATGTCGTAAAGAGGTGGGCACTTTCTGTGAAGCATTTGGGATTACAAAAATTGAAGCCCCTTCTGCCACCAGAAAGTGACTTCAAAAGAGGAAGCCCAAGCATACATTCCGAAGGGTCCCTCCAAAACAGCCCAAACCATTTGTCAAAAAAGAACAGCCCAAACCTGTTCCCAAAAAGAAGCAAACAGCCCAAAAGAAGAAAAAGCCTCTAGTTTGCTACAAATGTGGAAAGGTTGCCCATAAATCTTTCCAATGCAAAACCGAACAAAAGATTAATGAGTTATTTTCTGGAGAGCCCGAGCTACAGAAAAACTCTCAGCCCTTTTGACAACAAATGTTTCTGGATCTGATCAAGATGAAGATTACTATGCTGAGTCCGGCGAGGATTCAGAGTATGAATCATCTCCAATCTTATCCTTAAACGTTATTACCAGTAAACCACAAAAAGAATTTCTTCTTGATCTCATTGGCCAAATTCCTGAGATTGAAACAAAGCGAGAATACCTTGACAAATTAAAGGGTATTATCCTTGAAGAAGAAGAGAAGCCTCCTAAGTTCGAATTAGGACCTTCTTCTTCTTCCTCACTTACTCAAATCTTTGATCGTTACCCAATTACAAACCCATAACAACAAATTACTACCAAACAACTTTAAATTGAGATTAATGATCTCAAAACTCAAGTTCGTTTTCTCAAGACAGAAATTTCTGGTCTTAAAACAAAAGATCTTGAGATTGAAACAAAATTGGCACTCCTTGAGGCCTTTAAAACAAAACCACTGACTCTTGAAACTGAACCTATTTCAGGTATTCAAGCAACTGAGATTCCACAAACCCAGTTTTTACAGATAATTTCCAAAGTAACATTTCAAAAATGGTATTCTGTTGTTACTCTGGTAGTGAACGATTTCCCCATTAATGCAGTCGCTCTCATTGACAGTGGAGCAGATCAAAATTGCATTAAGACAGGAATTGTTCCTACAAAGTTTTGTGAAAGAACAAAGGAGCAATTAGTTAGCGCTAATGGCGAACCCTTGAACATTCATTCCAAGCTTAACAAAGGATATATTCAAAACAACAATTATTCTTTCAAAAATATTTTCCTTATCATCGACAATATTTCTACTGATATTATTTTAGAAACTCCATTTCTTACACAAATTTATCCTTTTACGGTTAATGAAACAGGTGTCCATACAAAAATTATGGGCAACACAATTTCGTTTGCCTTTTTATCTTCTGCTCACCAAAAGGAAATTTTAAGTCTTCAAGCATCTTCCATTTTTAAGCAAATTAATAGTTTGCAAACCAAAAGAAAACAAATTTGCCTTTTACAAGAAGAAATTTCGTATCTTCATATCGAAGAACAATTTCAAAATCCTTCTCTTCAGCTTAAAATCAAAGATTTTGAAGAACTAATTAAGAAACGTATATGTTCTGACCTTCCCAATGCTTCCTCGGAAAGAAAGAAACATATCATTTCTTTACTATATGAGCCCAATTTTGATGAGGAAAATGGTCTTGCAGTGTCTGCACCAAAATTAATTTTATTTCAAACAAAAATAAGATTTCTTTGTCATGATATTTATCAAGGTACCATTAAACCAATTATGAGATCCCTTGCATTTGCTGACAAATTTCCTAATGAAATCAAAGACAAGAAACAGTTGTAATATTTTCTAGGTTGCCTGAATGATGTCTCTGATTTCTTCCCAAAATTATGACATTTATGTGCACCTTTGTATAAGAGACTTAGGAAAAATCCTATCCCTTGGACCAAAGAGCATACTAGAATTGTTCAACAAGTCAAGACTAGAGTTAAGTCTCTCCCATGCCTGAATATCCCTCACCCAGCTGCATTCATGATAGTTGAAATTGATGCATCTGACATAGGATATGGAGGCATACTCAAACAAAAATTGGAGTCTCATTCACAAGAATAATTAGTCAGATTTCATTCAGGACTATGGCTCAGTCCTCAACAAAATTATTCTGCTATCAAAAAGGAAATATTATCAGTAGTACTATTTATTTTCAAATTTCAAGATGATCTGTTTTACAAAAAATTTCTACTTCGTATTGATTGCAAATCTACCAAAGAAATTTTACAAAAGGATGTGAAGAATTTAGTTTTAAAACAAATCTTTGCCCGTTGGCAAGCAATTCTTTCTGCTTTTGATTTCGACATTGAATTTATCAAAGGCAAAAGCAACTCTCCTCCGGATATCTTAACAAGAGAATTCTTGCAAGGAAAGAGTGACAAAAATGTTGTCTTGTAGGAAAACAAATGAGTTTGTCAAGGACCAATAGCAACGGACAAACATCTAAGAATGCTCAGATTTTTCCCACAATTATCTTCACCTCTCTTGACAAAAGGTTCTCTTACCCTCAACCTCCTCCTGACATAAACCCACCTTCACTACCTCCCAACACCTCAAACAATCAAAAGCCTAGTCAAAGTTCCCAGTATCCACATGAACCACTCCTCTTCTACCTTAGAGATCATGAGCTTACTACACATCATTCTGTGGCTCTCGTTACAATGAATATGCAATTTTCATTGACTACCAAAAATGGTTAGTCAATCACGAAATTCCATTCTACCAGTACCTCAAGGTTGTTGAAGCATACCAAGCACTTCTGTAAACTGTTAACAATCACCCGGTACTAATCATTATGCCCACAGGATTCATACAAACATTCAATTATTACCACAAACATTTTGAATATTGGACTGCCTTTGAACCACATATATTCAGATTTGTCTCAAAACTTTTCCCTGATCTTCATATTTGCCCAATTGACCAAACCCACTCACATGTCCTAATTCCCTTACGGTATGGGATTCAGTTCGAAACCTCTTGCTTGGTTTCCACCACAAATGGACTACAATTCAAATACCTCCTCGAATTTGCACGTTTCCAACCATAGGTTTTTTCGAACCTGTCCACAAAAATCATTGACAAAGCCGATCACTCAGATGAAGAGACTCTCAGTTCAGCTGGCTCTTCAACAAAACCACAACCACACAATATTGCTGATTATCAAGATTCGCAGGACCCATATAAGTTGTGAATATGACAAAGGCTGGCAAGGTTAAATGACCTTTGGCAAAATGTAAAAGCCAAACAATTCAAAAGATCCTGTAAGGGTCATTTGGCCCTTGCCAAAAGTATAGGCCATTTGTACTAAAGAATCTTTTATTTTGCAGGTCACTTTCGACGAAATTCA
The DNA here is from genome assembly GCA_029747015.1 of Carnegiea gigantea. Taxonomy (NCBI): domain Eukaryota; kingdom Viridiplantae; phylum Streptophyta; class Magnoliopsida; order Caryophyllales; family Cactaceae; genus Carnegiea; species Carnegiea gigantea. The sequence continues at coordinate 204,298 of JAKOGI010001237.1, forward strand.
CTATTAACCAATAGTCACTTCACTCACAAAAGCAAACAGTGTAATGATAAGAATGATGACTCATTTTTCATTACGTGTTCAGGACAAAAGGAATCTACTTTTTCAAAAGAAGATGCACCTTTCGGTGCATGATGGCCGACAAAGAGCATCTACTTTTGAAAAGCAAACAAAATAGCAATTATGGAGAGCACTTACTCCTCCTCTATTTAAGAAGACCGCAAACAAAGAAGAAGGCAGAGTGAATTACAGAGCGATTTACACCCTCTCTTGTAATCTCTCAAGTTTTCTAGCAATTCTAGTTTTCCTTTTTCTCTCTCTCACTGTTCTTCAATTCGATTACAATTCTTTTTCTGTTACAAAAGTAAGTTCTACAATTGTTCTTACCTCTTGTACAATTACAAATTCCTGTACAAATTTCAGTTCATAAATAAAAGTTCAGTTTGAGTTTTCGATCCTGCTCTTCTTGGTATCAGAGCCAAGAGTGTAACAAACTTCTGCATTTAGATTAAGTGATCGAGGTTCATGCCCAAAGTTCTGTTTGCATAGAGCCATGCATAACGGTGGTGTTAAGTGGCGTTAGTCAGCCTTTGATACTGTTGGTCAGCCGTGGTAAAGGTGGTCCCAGTTGGTGGTCCCGTCATTAACATCTGTCTGCATTTAGGATTAGATCATGCATCAAAGTCATGGCGTCTAGATTAAGAAGGATGGTATCCTTAACGGCTGATAGCAGCCATAGCGACATTGTTAACTCAAATGAACAAAGAACTGGTCCAATCTTTAGGGCACCATCCCCAGACAATTATGCCAATTGGAACTTACCTAGAATAGAAGTAGACACCCTCTACAAAATTGGTACCTTTGATTTTATCAGAGCCTATTCTTGCAAAACTCATGAAGAAGTCATAAGTTTACAAAATGGCCTACAAACTATCGATATGATAAAGCAATATTCTATTGATAGTCATTTGAAAGCCAAAAAGAGATTTATGCATATTGGATTAGTACAAGTAGCCATTAAACCTCTCTTAAAGAAAGGTATTAATGCTCCCATTTACATGGCTTTAAGAGACAAAAGATTGAAAAAATACAAATCTTCATTATTAGCTGTTATTCAGACAAATATTTGCAAAGGTCCTATCTTTTTTAATTGTTATCCTGATTTTCTGGTTGATCTAACTTGTCCCATGACAACAGAAGCTCTTAAACTTGATGTGCATATCCAAGGTAACGAGTTTCTGGACTTTAAAAATTTCGTTGTCATATATCGAGTTTATTTTCGACTCATCTATACAAATTTGAATACAAGATTTCTTAACCCTCTTCCTTCAAATTCTCAGGAAACAATTCTTCTCCAAATCGAAGACGAAAAGCCAACCGTCTTCACTCCAAAATTACTCAAATGGGATGAGATCACTCTCCCCGATGAGATCGAGTTGCAAGAACCTCAGCAACCCGCACAAATGGAACGTCGGAAAATTGAACAAATAGTTGAAGAACCAGATGGCAGGGTGATTCTGAAATCCAGATCACGCTCTATAAGGGAAGATCTCTCTACTCTTGGTCCTTCAAATTTTAGACGTTCTTTTTTTGACTTCTTCTCTGCTAGATCTGAACCTTTACACAATTCTCAAAGATATCGATTTCGGGCCCCAATTCCTGAACACGTTATTGATCCTCGTCAAAATCAGGCTCATAAGGTAAAGAAATGATATGTTTATTTCTTTCCCAAAATGCATTGGGAAGCTCAGACCATATACGTTTCTTAATTAGTTCTTCAAAATCTTTGATTTTGAGCTGAATAGACGGATTTTGTAGTCGTTCTTTGATACGAAGATACGAAATTTCTTCCTGTAAATGGCAAATTTGTTTTCTTTTGGTTTGCAAACTAATAATTTGCTTAAAAATGGAAGATGCTTGAAGACATAAAATTTCCTTTTGGTGAGCAGAAGATAAAAATGGAAACGAAATAGTGTTGCCCATAATTTTTGTATGGACACCTGTTTCATTAACCGTAAAAGGATAAATTTGTGTAAGAAATGGAGTTCCTAAAATAATATCATTAGAAATATTATCGACGATAAGGAAAATATTTTTGAAACAATAATTGTTGTTTTGAATATATCCTTTGTTAAGCTTGGAATGAATGTTCAAGGTTTCGCCATTAGCTCTAACTAATTGCTCCCTTGTTCTTTCACAAAACTTTGTAGGAACAATTCCTGTCTTAATGCAATTTTGATATGCTCCACTGTCAATGAGAGCGACTGCATTAATCGAGAAATCGTTAACTACCAGAGTAACAATAGAATACCATTTTTGAAATGTTACTTTGGAAAATGTCTGTAAAAACTGGGTTTGTGGAATCTCAGTTTCTTGAATACCTGAAATAGATTCAGTTTCAAGAGTCAGCGGTTTTGTTTTAAAGGACTCAAGGACTGCTAATTTTGTTTCAATCTCAAGATCTTTTGTTTTAAGACCAGAAATATCTATCTTGAGGAAAAGAACTTGAGTTTCGAGATCATTAATCTCAATTTGAAGCTGTTTGGTAGTAATTTGTTGATATGGGTTTGAATTTTCGTTCCTGCTCTCCCTGGTATCAGAGCCAAGAGTGCAACAAACTTCTGCATTTAGATTAAGTGATCGAGGTTCATGCCCAAAGTTCTGTTTGCATAGAGCCGTGCATAACGCTAGTGTTAAGTGGCGTTGGTCAGCCTTTGATACTGTTGGTCAGCCGTGGTAAAGGTGGTCCCAGTTGGTGGTCCCGTCATTAACATCAGTCTGCATTAAGGATTAGGTCATGCATCAAAGTCATGGCGTCTAGATTAAGAAGGATGTTATCCTTAAGGGCTGATAGCAGCCATAGCGACATTGTTAACTCAAATGAACAAAGAACTGGTCCAATCCTTAGGGCACCGTCCCCAGACAATTATGCCAATTGGAACTTACCTAGAATAGAAGTAGACACCCTCTACAAAATTGGTACCTTTGATTTTATCAAAGCCTATTCTTGCAAAACTCATGAAGAAGTCATAAGTTTACAAAATGGCCTACAAACTATCGATATGATAAAGCAATATTCTATCGATAGTCATTGAAAGCCAAATATAGATTTATGCATATTGGTTTATACAAGTAGCCATTAAACCTCTTTTAAAGAAAGGTATTAATGCTCCAATTTACATGGCTTTAAAAGACAAAAGATTAAAAAAATACAAATCTTCATTATTAGCTGTTATTCAGACAAATATTTGCAAAGGTCCCTATATTTTTCAATTGTTATCCTGATTTTATGGTTGATCTAACATGTCCCATGACAACAGAAGCTCTTAAACTTGATGTGCATATCCAAGGTAATGAGTTTCTGGATTTCAAAAATTTTGTTGTCATGTATCGAGTTTATTTTCGACTTATGTCTACAAATTTGAATACAAGATTTCTTAACCCTCTTCCTTCAAATTCTCAGGAAACAATTCTTCTCCAAATCGAAGACGAAAAGCCAACCGTCTTCACTCCAAAATTACTCAAACGGGATGAGATCACTCGTCCCGATGAGATCGAGTTGCAAGAACCTCAACAACCCACACAAATGGAACGTCGGGAAATTGAACAAATAGTTGAAGAACCAGATGGCAGGGTGATTCTGAAATTCATATCACACTCAATGAGGGAAGATCTCTCCACTCCTGGTCCTTCAAATTTTAGATGTTCTTTTTCTGACTTCTCCTCTGCTAGACCTGAACCTTTAGACAATTCTCAAAGATATCGATTTCGGGCCCCAATTCCTGAACCCATTATTGATCCTCCTTCTCCAACTTCATCTGGAATTGGAGCAGCCATCAATGTTCTTACAACACCTGGTTTTACCATTAATTGGGAAACAATCAAAGAAGATTACTATTCCAGTAGAAATTCTTCTTTACATACCTGGTTTGAATAAATGGACAGAAACCTCAGAGAAGAGATCAAAAAGGAATGGATTGCAGACATGGAACGTCTGCAAGTTGATTTTCCTTTCTTCCTCTGGTTTCCAACATTTGCTTCAAAAAAGGGTATGCAAAATGTCTATTCAATTCCTAGTCTTAATGTCCAAACAAATTTACAAAAAATTTGGCATTTTCCAAATGGTTCCACCGTTTCTTCAGTTCATCCTCCACCAGATGACCCCAAAATCCTCCTCAAAGGTGAACCTATTCTGGCTACACCTTTTCGCAAAGGCCGGGAGGGGAATGATACAGTCAAACTTGATGACCTCAAAAAGGTCCATCAACAAGCCAATTACACAAACACTATCCTCCAGACTATTGCCACTCAATTAAACCATGTTTCCTTGAGGATAGAAGAAACAAAGAAACCAAGCATCACAAACACTCCAACTACCAGTTATACTGACCAAGTGTCAAAACCTTGTTTCAAAACTGATAGCACTCCCAAGGCTAATTAAGAGTCATTTTCGGAAGCCTTCTCTAATGCCCATTTTCTTAAGCTCATTTCAGACAAAATTTAGGAGCTGACAGACTCCAAAGAAAAGTCAGTTTCTTGCTTAGGCAAAACCTGTCAAAATCAGCCAAGTGATACTTCATCCACTGGTGAAGAGGAGAGTACTGACAATGAGGAAGCATTGAATGTTATAGAAGAAACCATCGATGAACCCTCACCATCTGCCATAGACAAAATTAGGAATTGGTCCTCAGGTAGTACCAGAAAATACTATCCAAGACTTACTGCCCCAGACATCCAATATGAGGAAAGAGGTAGTTTTACAACCTCTCAATTTAGTGGTGATGTAGTCCACCAATGGAACACAGATGGCAAATCGGAACATGAGGTCCTTAATACCCTACAAGAAATGACCATGGCCCTGTCGGCTTACAAAGCCCGCAAGCTTTCCAATTCCCAAGCAGCCACCGCCCTAGTTATAGGATTTTCTAGACAATTGAAATCTTGGTGGGACAATTTCCTGACTGAAGATGGGAGAACAAAAATCCTTAAACACAAATACAAAAAGACCAACGATCATGGTGTGGAAGTTGAGGACGAAAATGGAGCCGAAATGCTTATCCATACCATTACCCTACATTTCCTAGGCAACCCAAGGGAAGAACAAGCTGCCTCCAAAACTATCCTTATTAACCTTCGTTGTCCAACCCTGACAGAATATCGATGGTATAAGGATGTCTTCCTAACCCATGTACTCAAAAGAGAAGATGGAACCCAAGACTTTTGGAAAGAAAGATTTATCGCAGGACTACCCAAACTCTTTGGGGAAAGAATCCCCAATAAACTTCGCCAAAACTTTGGTATCAACGACATTCCTTTTGGCCTCCTAACCTTTGGACGATTGTTTGGTATTGTCAAATCAGAAGGATTGAGTCTTTGCAATGAAATCAAAATCAAATCCAAATATGGATCAGAACGAGCACAATCTCGTAAAGAGATGGGCATTTTCTGTGAAGCATTTGGAATTACAAAAATTGAAGCCCCTTCTACCACTAGAAAGCGACTTCAAAAGAGGAAGCCCAAACCTACATTCCGAAGGGTCCCTCCAAAACAGCCCAAACCATTTGTCAAAAAAGAACAGCCCAAACCTGTTCCTAAAAAGAAGCAAACGCCCCAAAAGAAGCAAAAGCCTATAGTTTGCTACAAATGTGGAAAGGTTGGCCATAAATCTTTCCAATGCAAAACCGAACAAAAGATTAATGAGTTATTTTCTGGAGAACCCGAGCTACAGAAAAAACTCTTAGCTCTTTTGACAACAAATGTTTCTGCATCTGATCAAGATGAAGATTACTATGCTGAGTCCAGTGAGGATTCAGAGTATGAATCATCTCCAATCTTATCCTTAAACGTTATTACTAGTAAATCACAAAAAGAATTTCTTCTTGATCTCATTTGCCAAATTCCTGAGATCGAAACAAAGCGAGAATACCTTGACAAACTAAAGGGTATTATCCTTGAAGAAGAAGAGAAGCCTCCTAAGTTCGAATTAGGACCTTCTTCTTCTTCCTCACTTACTCAAATCTTTGATCGTTACCCAATTGCAAACCCATATCAAAAAATTACTACCAAACAACTTCAAACTGAGATTAATGATCTCAAAACTCAAGTTCCTTTTTCTCAAGACAGAAATTTCTGGTCTTAAAACAAAAGATCTTGAGATTGAAACAAAATTGGCATTCCTTGAGTCCTTTAAGACAAAACCGCTGACTCTCGAAACTGAACCTATTTTAGGTATTCAAGAAACTGAGATTCCACAAACCCAGTTTTTGCAGACAATTTCCAAACTAACATTTCAAAAATGGTATTCTGTTGTTCCTCTGGTAGTTAACGATTTCTCTATTAATGCAGTCACTCTCATTGACAGTGGAGCAGATCAAAATTGCATTAAGACAACAATTGTTCCTACAAAGTTTTGTGAAAGAATAAGGGAGCAATTAGTTAGCGCTAATGGCGAACCCTTGAACATTCATTCCAAGCTTAACAAAGGATATATTCAAAACAACAATTATAGTTTCAAAAATATTTTCCTTATCGTGTACAATATTTCTAATGATATTATTTTAGGAACTCCATTTCTTACACAAATTTATCCTTTTACGGTTAATGAAACAGGTGCCCATACAAAAATTATGGGCAACACTATTTCGTTTCCCTTTTTATCTTCTGCTCGCCAAAGGGAAATTTTAGGTCTTCAAGCATCTTCCATTTTTAAGCAAATTAATAGTTTGTAAACCAAAAGAAAACAAATTTCCCATTTACAAGAAGAAATTTCGTATCTTCGTATCAAAGAACGACTACAAAATCCGACTATTCAGCTCAAAATCAAAGATTTTGAAGAACTAATTAAGAAACGTATATGCTCTGACCTTCCCAATGCATTTTTGGAAAGAAAGAAACATATCATTTCTTTACCTTATGAGCCTGATTTTGACGAAAGAAATATTGCTACTAAGGCTCGACCTACTCAAATGAATTTAGAACTCCATGAACATTGCAAGAAGGAGATTCAAAGCCTTCTTAACAAAAAACTTATCAGACCTTCCAAATCTCCTTGGAGTTGTGCTGCATTTTACGTTAATAACATAGCAGAAAAGGAACGAGGTGTTCCTAGACTCGTTATTAACTACAAACCTCTAAACAAAGTTTTACAATGGATTCGTTATCCCATTCCAAACAAAAGAGATTTACTTAATCGTCTTTATGATGCAAAAATATTTTCTAAATTTGACATGAAATCCGGTTTCTGGCAAATTCAGATTGCTAAACAAGATCGTTACAAAACTGCATTTACTGTACCCTTTGGACATTACGAATGGAGCGTAATGCCCTTTGGATTAAAAAATGCCCCCTCAGAATTTCAAAATATCATGAATGACAATTTTACACCGTATACATCTTTCATCATTGTGTACATCGATGATGTCCTTGTATTCTCAAAATCCATTGATCAACATTTTAAACATCTACAAATTTTTCTGCATATCATTGAGAAAAATAGTCTTGCAGTCTCTGAGCCAAAATTAGTTTTATTTCAAACAAAAATAAGATTTCTTGGTCATGATATTTATCAAGGTACCATTATACCAATTATGAGATCCCTTGCATTTGCTGATAAATTTCCTGATGAAATCAAAGACAAGAAACAGATGCGACGTTTTCCAGCTTGCTTGAATTATGTCTCTGATTTCTTCCAAAAATTATGACATTTATGTGCACCTTTGTATAAGAGACATAGGAAAAATCCTGTCCCTTGGACCAAAGAGCATACTAGAATTGCTCAACAAGTTAAGACTAGAGTTAAGTCTCTCCCATGCCTGAATATCCCTCACCCAGCTACATTCATGATAGTCGAAACTGATGCATCTGACATAGGATATGGAGGCATACTCAAACAAAAATTGGAGTCTCATTCACAAGAACAATTAGTCAGATTTCATTCAGGACTATGGCTCGGTCCTCAACAAAATTATTCTACTATCAAAAAGGAAATATTATCAGTAGTAGTGTGTATTTCCAAATTTCAAGATGATCTATTTTACAAAAAATTTCTACTTCGTATTGATTGCAAATCTGCCAAAGAAATTTTACAAAAGGATGTAAAGAATTTAGTTTCAAAATAAATCTTTGCCCGTTGGCAAGCAATTCTTTCCGCTTTTGATTTCGACATTGAATTTATCAAAGGCGAAAGCAACTCTCTTCCGGATTTCTGAACAAGAGAATTCTTGCAAGGAAAGAGTGACAAAAATGTTGTTTTGCAGGAAAACAAATGAGTTCGTCAAGGACCAATAGCAACGGACAAACATCTGAGAATGCTCAGATTTTTCCCACAATTATCTTCACCTCTCTTGACAAAAGGTTCTCTTACCCTGAACGTCCTCCTGACATAAACCCACTTTCACTACCTCCCAACACCTCAAACAATCAAAATCCTAGTCAAAGTTTCCAGTATCCACATGAACCACTCGTCTTCTACCTTAGAGATCATGACCTTTACTACACATCATTCTGTGGCCCTCGTTATAATGAATATGCAATTTTCATTGACTACTAAGAATGGTTAGTCAATCACGAAATTCCATTCTACCAGTACCTTAAGGTTGTTAAAACTTACCAAGCACTTCTGCAAACTATTAACAATCACCCGGTACTAATCATTATGCCCATAGGATTCATACAAACATTCAATTATTACCACAAACGTTTTGAATATTGGACTGCCTTTGAACCACATATATTCAGATTTGTCTCAAAACTTTTCCCTGATCTTCATATTTGCCCAATTGACCAAACCCACTCACATGTCCTAATTCCCTTACGGTATGGGATTCAGTTCGAAACCTCTTGCTTGGTTTCCACCACAAATGGACTACAATTCAAATACCTCCTCGAATTTGCACGTTTCCAACCATAGGTTTTTTCGAACCTGTCCACAAAAATCATTGACAAAGCCGATCACTCAGATGAAGAGACTCTCAGTTCAGCTGGCTCTTCAACAAAACCACAACCACACAATATTGCTGATTATCAAGATTCACAGGACCCATATAAGTTGTGAATATGACAAAGGCTGGCAAGGTTAAATGACCTTTGGCAAAATGTAAAAGCCAAACAATTCAAAAGATCCTGTAAGGGTCATTTGGCCCTTGGCAAAAGTATAGGCCATTTGTACTAAAGAATCTTTTATTTTGCAGGTCACTTTCGACGAAATTCACTATTAACCAATAGTCACTTCACTCACAAAAGCAAACAGTGTAATGATAAGAATGATGACTCATTTTTCATTACGTGTTCAAGACAAAAGGAATCTACTTTTTCAAAAGAAGATGCACCTTTCGGTGCATGATGGCCGACAAAGAGCATCTACTTTTGAAAAGCAAACAAAATAGCAATTATGGAGAGCACTTACTCCTCCTCTACTTAAGAAGACCGCAAACAAAGAAGAAGGCAGAGTGAATTACAGAGCGATTTACACCCTCTCTTGTAATCTCTCAAGTTTTCTAGCAATTCTAGTTTTCCTTTTTCTCTCTCTCACTGTTCTTCAATTCGATTACAATTCTTTTTCTGTTACAAAAGTAAGTTCTACAATTGTTCTTACCTCTTGTACAATTACAAATTCCTGTACAAATTTCAGTTCATAAATAAAAGTTCAGTTTGAGTTTTCGATCCTGCTCTTCTTGGTATCAGAGCCAAGAGTGTAACAAACTTCTGCATTTAGATTAAGTGATTGAGGTTCATGCCCAAAGTTCTGTTTGCATAGAGCCATGCATAACGGTGGTGTTAAGTGGCGTTAGTCAGCCTTTGATACTGTTGGTCAGCCGTGGTAAAGGTGGTCCCAGTTGGTGGTCCCGTCATTAACATCTGTCTGCATTTAGGATTAGATCATGCATCAAAGTCATGGCGTCTAGATTAAGAAGGATGGTATCCTTAACGGCTGATAGCAGCCATAGCGACATTGTTAACTCAAATGAACAAAGAACTGGTCCAATCTTTAGGGCACCATCCCCAGACAATTATGCCAATTGGAACTTACCTAGAATAGAAGTAGACACCCTCTACAAAATTGGTACCTTTGATTTTATCAGAGCCTATTCTTGCAAAACTCATGAAGAAGTCATAAGTTTACAAAATGGCCTACAAACTATCGATATGATAAAGCAATATTCTATTGATAGTCATTTGAAAGCCAAATAGAGATTTATGCATATTGGATTAGTACAAGTAGCCATTAAACCTCTCTTAAAGAAAGGTATTAATGCTCCCATTTACATGGCTTTAAGAGACAAAAGATTGAAAAAATACAAATCTTCATTATTAGCTGTTATTTAGATAAATACTTGCAAAGGTCCTATCTATTTCAATTGTTATCCTGATTTTCTGGTTGATCTAATTTGTCCCATGACAACAGAAGCTCTTAAACTTGATGTGCATATCCAAGGTAACGAGTTTCTGGACTTCAAAAATTTCGTCGTTATATATCGAGTTTATTTTCGACTCATGTCTACAAATTTGAATACAAGATTTCTTAACCCTCTTCCTTCAAATTCTCAGGAAACAATTCTTATCCAAATCGAAGACGAAAAGCCAACCGTCTTCACTCCAAAATTACTCAAATGGGATGAGATCACTCTTCCGATGAGATCGAGTTGCAAGAACCTCAGCAACCCGCACAAATGGAACGTCGAGAAATCGAACAAATAGTTGAAGAACCAGATGGCAGGGTGATTCTGAAATTCAGATCACACTCCATAAGGGAAGATCTCTCTACTCTGGTCCTTCAAATTTTAGACGTTCTTTTTCTGACTTCTCCTCTACTAGATCTGAACCTTTAGACAATTCTCAAAGATATCGATTTCGGGCCCCAATTCCTGAACCCGTTATTGGTCCTCCTTCTCCAATTTCATCTGGAATTAGAGCAACCATCAATGTTCTTACAACACCTGGTTTTACCATTAACTGGGAAACACTCAAAGAAGATTACTATTCCAGTAGAAATGCTTCTTTACGTACCTGGTTTAAACAAATGGACAGAAACCTCAGAGAAGAGATCAAAAAGGAATGGATTGCAGACATGGAACGTCTGCAAGTTAATTTTCCTTTCTTCCTCTGGTTTCCAACATTTGCTTCAAAAAAGGGTATGCAAAATGTCTATTCAATTCCTAGTCTTAATGTCCAAACAAATTTACAAAAAATTTGGCATTTTTCAAAATGGTTCCACCATTTCTTCAGTTCATCCTCCACTAGATGACCTCAAAATCCTCCTCAAAGGTGAGCCCATTCTGGCTACACCTTTTCGCAAAGGTCGGGAGGGGAATGATACTGTCAAACTTGATGACCTCAAAAAGGTCCATCAACAAGCCAATTACACAAAAATATCCTCCAGACTATTGCCACTCAATTAAATCATGTTTCCTTGAGGATAGAAGAAACAAAGAAACCAAGCATCACAAACACTCTAAGTACCAGTTATACTAACCAAGTGTCAAAGCCTTTTTTCAAAACTGAAAGTATTCCCAAGGCCAATGAAGAGTCATTTTCGGAAGCCTTCTCTAATGCTTATTTTCTTAAGCTTATTTCAGACAAAATTCAGGAGCTCACAGACTCCAAAGAAAAGTCAGTTTCTTGCTTAGACAAAACCTGTCAAAATCAGCCAAGTGATACTTCATCCTCTGGTGAAGAGGAGAGTACTGACAATGAGGAAGCATTGAATGTAATAGAAGAAACCTTCAATGAACCCTCACCATCTGCCATAAACAAAATTAGGAATTGGTCCTCAGGTAGTACCAGAAACTACTATCCAAGACACACTCCCCCAGACATCCAATATGTGGAAAGAGGTAGTTTTACAACCTCTCAATTTAGTGGTGATGTAGTCCACCAATGGATTATAGATGGCAAATCGGAACATGAGGTCCTTAGTACCCTACAAGAAATGACCATGGCCCTGTCGGCTTACAAAGCCCGCAAGCTTACCAATTCCCAAGCAGCCACCGCCTTAGTTATAGGATTTTCTGGACAATTGAAATCTTGGTGGGACAATTTCCTGACTGAAGATGAGAGAACAAAAATCCTTAACCACAAATACAAAAAGACTAATGATCGTGGTGCGGAAGTTAAGGACGAAAATGGAGCCGAAATGCTTATCCATACCATTACCCTACATTTCCTAGGCAACCCAAGGGAAGAACAAGCTGCCTCCAAAACTATCCTTGTTAACCTTCGTTGTCCAACCCTGACAGAATATCGATGGTATAATGATGTCTTCCTAACCCATGTACTCAAAAGAGAAGATGGAACCCAAGACTTTTGGAAAGAAAGATTTATCGCAGGACTACCCAAACTCTTTGGGGAAAGAATCCTTAATAAACTTCGCCAAAACTTTGGTACCAATGACATTCCTTTTAGCCACCTAACCTTTGGACGATTGTTTGGTATTGTCAAATCAGAAGGATTGAGTCTTTGCAATGAAATCAAAATCAAATCCAAATATGGATCAGAACGAGCACAATCTCGTAAAGAGATGGGCACTTTCTGTGAAGCATTTGGGATTACAAAAATTGAAGTCCCTTCTACCACCAGAAAGCGACTTCAAAAGAGGAAGCCCAAACCTACATTCTGAAGGGTCCCTCCAAAACAGCCCAAATCATTTGTCAAAAAAGAACAGCCCAAACCTGTTCTCAAAAAGAAGCAAACGGCCCAAAAGAAGCAAAAGCCTGTAGTTTGCTACAAATGTGGAAAGGTTGGCCATAAATCTTTTCAATGCAAAATCGAACAAAAGATTAATGAGTTATTTTCTGGAGAACCCGAGCTACAGAAAAAACTCTTAGCTCTTTTGACAACAAATGTTTCTGCATCTGATCAAGATGAAGATTACTATGCTGAGTCTAGTGAGGATTCAGAGTATGAATCATCTCCAACCTTATCCTTAAACGTTATTACTAGTAAATCACAAAAAGAATTTCTTCTTGATCTCATTTGCCAAATTCCTAAGATCGAAACAAAGCGAGAATACCTTGACAAACTAAAGGGTATTATCCTTGAAGAAGAAGAGAAGCCTCCTAAGTTTGAATTAGGACCTTCTTCTTCTTCCTCACTTACTCAAATCTTTGATCGTTACCCAATTACAAACCCATATCAAAAAATTACTACCAAACAACTTCAAACTGAGATTAATGATCTGAAAACTCAAGTTCCTTTTTCTCAAGACAGAAATTTCTGGTCTTAAAACAAAAGATCTTGAGATTGAAACAAAATTGGCACTCCTTGAGTCCTTTAAGACAAAACCGTTGACTCTCGAAACTGAACCTATTTTAGGTATTCAAGAAACTGAGATTCCACAAACCCAGTTTTCACAGACAATTTCCAAACTAACATTTCAAAAATGGTATTCTGTTGTTCCTCTGGTAGTTAACGATTTCTCTATTAATGCAGTCGCTCTCATTGACAGTGGAGCAGATCAAAATTGCATTAAGACAGCAATTATTCCTACAAAGTTTTGTGAAAGAACAAGGGAGCAATTAGTTAGCGCTAATAGCGAACCCTTGAACATTCATTCCAAGCTTAACAAAGGATATATTCAAAACAACAATTATTGTTTCAAAAATATTTTCCTTATCGTCGACAATATTTCTAATGATATTATTTTAGGAACTTCATTTCTTACACAAATTTATCCTTTTACAGTTAACGAACCAGGTGCCCATACAAAAATTATGGGCAACACTATTTCGTTTCCCTTTTTATCTTCTGCTCACCAAAGGGAAATTTTAAGTCTTCAAGCATCTTCCATTTTTAAGCAAATTAATAGTTAGCAAACCAAAAGAAAACAAGTTTCCCATTTACAAGAAGAAATTTCGTATCTTCGTATCAAAGAACGACTACAAAATCCGACTATTCAGCTCAAAATCAAAGATTTTGAAGAACTAATTAAGAAACGTATATGCTTTGACCTTCCCAATGCATTTTGGGAAAGAAAAAAACATATCATTTCTTTACCTTATGAGCCTGATTTTGACGAAAGAAATATTCCTACTAAGGCTCGACCTACTCAAATGAATTTAGAACTCCTTGAACATTGCAAGAAGGAGATTCAAAGCCTTCTTAACAAAAAACTTATCAGACCTTCCAAATCTCCTTGGAGTTGTGCTGCATTTTACGTTAATAACGTAGCAGAAAAGGAACGAGGTGTTCCTAGACTCGTTATTAACTATAAACCTCTAAACAAAGTTTTACAATGGATTCGTTATCCCATTCCAAACAAAAGAGATTTACTTAATCGTCTTTATGATGCAAAAATATTTTCTAAATTTGACATGAAATCTGGTTTCTGGCAAATTCAGATTGCTAAACAAGATCGTTACAAAACTGCATTTACTGTACCCTTTGGACATTACGAATGGAACGTAATGCCCTTTGGATTAAAAAATGCCCCCTCAGAATTTCAAAATATCATGAACGACATTTTTACACCTTATACATCTTTCATCATTGTGTACATCGATGATGTCCTTGTATTCTCAAAATCCATTGATCAACATTTTAAACATCTACAAATTTTTCTGCATATCATTGAGAAAAATAGTCTTGCAGTCTCTGCGCCAAAATTAGTTTTATTTCAAACAAAAATAAGATTTCTTGGTCATGATATTTATCAAGGTACCATTATACCAATTATGAGATCCCTTGCATTTGCTGATAAATTTCCTGATGAAATCAAAGACAAGAAACAGATGCGACGTTTTCCAGCTTGCTTGAATTATGTCTCTGATTTCTTCCAAAAATTATGACATTTATGTGCACCTTTGTATAAGAGACATAGGAAAAATCCTGTCCCTTGGACCAAAGAGCATACTAGAATTGCTCAACAAGTCAAGACTAGAGTTAAGTCTCTCCCATGCCTGAATATCCCTCACCCAGCTACATTCATGATAGTCGAAACTGATGCATCTGACATAGGATATGGAGGCATACTCAAACAAAAATTGGAGTCTCATTCACAAGAACAATTAGTCAGATTTCATTCAGGACTATGGCTCGGTCCTCAACAAAATTATTCTACTATCAAAAAGGAAATATTATCAGTAGTAGTGTGTATTTCCAAATTTCAAGATGATCTGTTTTACAAAAAATTTCTACTTCGTATTGATTGCAAATCTGCCAAAGAAATTTTACAAAAGGATGTGAAGAATTTAGTTTCAAAATAAATCTCTGCCCGTTGGCAAGCAATTCTTTCCGCTTTTGATTTCGACATTGAATTTATCAAAGGCGAAAGCAATTCTCTACCGGATTTCTGAACAAGAGAATTCTTGCAAGGAAAGAGTGACAAAAATGTTGTTTTGCAGGAAAACAAATGAGTTCGTCAAGGACCAATAGCAACGGACAAACATCTGAGAATGCTCAGATTTTTCCCACAATTATCTTCACCTCTCTTGACAAAAGGTTCTCTTACCCTGAACGTCCTCCTGACATAAACCCACTTTCACTACCTCCCAACACCTCAAACAATCAAAATCCTAGTCAAAGTTTCCAGTATCCACATGAACCACTCCTCTTCTACCTTAGAGATCATGACCTTTACTACACATCATTCTGTGGCCCTCATTATAATGAATATGCAATTTTCATTGACTACCAAGAATGGTTCGTCAATCACGAAATTCCATTCTACCAGTACCTCAAGGTTGTTAAAACTTACCAAGCACTTCTGCAAACTATTAACAATCACCCGGTACTAATCATTATGCCCACAGGATTCATACAGACATTCAATTATTACCACAAACATTTTGAATATTGGATTGCCTTTGAACCACATATATTCAGTTTTGTCTCAAAACTTTTCCCTGAATTTCATATTTGCCCAATTGACTAAACCCACCCACATGTCCTAATTCCCTTACGTTATGGGATTTAGTTCGAAACCTCTTGCTTGGTTTCCACCACAAATGGACTGCAATGCAATTACCTCCCCGAATTTGCACGTGTCCAACCACAGGTTTATTCGAACCTGTCCACAAAAATCATTGACAAAGCCAATCACTCAGATGAAGAGACTCTCAGTTCAGCTGGCTCTTTAACAAAACCACAACCACACAATATTGCTGATTATTAAGATTCACAGGACCTATATGAGCTGTGAATATGACAAAGGCTGGCAAAGGTTAAATGACCTTTGGCAAAATGCAAAAGCCAAATAATTCAAAAGCGCCTATAAGGGTCATTTGGCCCTTGGCAAATGTAAAGGCCATTCGTACTAACGAATCTTTTCTTTTACAGGTCACTTTCGACAAAATTCACTGTTCACCAACAGTCATTCCACTCACAAAAGCAAACAGTGTAATGATAAGAATGATGACTCATCTTTCATTACGTGTTCAAGACAAAAGGAATCTACTTTTTCAAAAGAAGACGCACCTTTCGCTGCGTGATGGCCCACAAAGAGCATCTACTTTGGAAAAGCAAACAAAATAGCAATTATGGAGAGCACTTACTCCTCCTCTATTTAAGAAGACCGCAAACAAAGAAGAAGGCAGAGCGAATTACAGAGCGATTTACACCCTCTCTTGTAATCTCTCAAGTTTTCTAGCAATTCTAGTTTTCCTTTTTCTCCCTCTCTCTATTCTTCAATTCCATTGCAATTCTTCTTCTATTACAAAAGTAAGTTCTATAATTGTTCTTACCTCTTGTACAATTACAAATTCCTGTACAAATTTTAATTCATAAATAAAAGTTCAGTTTGAGTTTTCGATCCTGCTCTTCCTGGTATCAGAGCCAACAGTGTAACAAACTTCTGCATTTAGATTAAGTGATCGAGGTTCATGCCCAAAGTTCTGTTTGCATAGAGCCATGCATAACGGTGGTGTTAAATGGCGTTGGTCAGCCTTTAATACTGTTGGTCAGCCGTGGTGAAGGTGGTCCGAGTTGGTGGTCCCGTCATTAACATCTGTCTGCATTTAGGATTAGGTCATGCATCAAAGTCATGGCGTCTAGATTAAGAAGGATGTTATCCTTAAGGGCTGATAGCAGCCATAGCGAAATTGTTAACTCAAATGAACAAAGAACTGGTCCAATCTTTAGGGCACCGTCCCCAGACAATTATGCCAATTGGAACTAACCTAGAATAGAAGTAGACTCCATCTACAAAATTGGTACCTTTGATTTTATCAAAGCCTATTCTTGCAAAACTCATGAAGAAGTCATAAGTTTATAAAATGGCCTACAAATTATCGATATGATAAAGCAATATTCTATTGATAGTCATTTGAAAGCGAAATATAGATTTATGCATATTGGATTAGTACAAGTAGCCATTAAACCTCTCTTAAAGAAAGGTATTAATGCTCCCATTTACATGGCTTTAAGAGACAAAAGATTGAAAAAATACAAATCTTCATTATTAGCTGTTATTCAGACAAATATTTACAAAGGTCCTATCTTTTTCAATTGTTATCCTGATTTTCTGGTTGATCTAACTTGTCCCATGACAACAGAAGCTCTTAAACTTGATGTGCATATCCAAGGTAACGAGTTTCTGGACTTCAAAAATTTCGTTGTCATATATCGAGTTTATTTTCGACTCATGTCTACAAATTTGAATACAAGATTTCTTAACCCTCTTCCTTCAAATTCTCAGGAAACAATTCTTCTCCAAATCGAAGACGAAAAGCCAACCGTCTTCACTCCAAAATTACTCAAATGGGATGAGATCACTCTTCCCGATGAGATCGAGTTGCAAGAACCTCAGCAACCCGCACAAATGGAACGTCGGGAAATCGAACAAATAGTTGAAGAACCAGATGGCAGGGTGATTCTGAAATTCAGATCACACTCCATAAGGGAAGATCTCTCTACTCCTGGTCCTTCAAATTTTAGACGTTCTTTTTCTGACTTCTCCTCTGCTAGATCTGAACCTTTAGACAATTCTCAAAGATATCGATTTCGGGCCCCAATTCCTGAACCCGTTATTGATCCTCCTTCTCCAACTTCGTCTGGAATTGGAGCAGCCATCAATGTTCTTACAACACCTGGTTTTACCATTAACTGGGAAACAATCAAAGAAGACTACTATTCCAGTAGAAATGCTTCTTTACGTACCTGGTTTGAACAAATGGACAGAAACCTAGAGAAGAGATCAAAAAGGAATGGATTGCAGACATGGAACGTCTGCAAGTTAATTTTCCTTTCTTCCTCTAGGCTTCCAACATTTGCTTCAAAAAAGGGTATGCAAAATGTCTATTCAATTCCTAGTCTTAATGTCCAAACAAATTTACAAAAAATTTGGCATTTTTCAAATGGTTCCACCGTTTCTTCAGTTCATCCTCCACCAGATGACCTCAAAATCCTCCTCAAAGGTGAGCCCATTCTGGCTACACCTTTTCGCAAAGGCCGGGAGGGGAATGATACAGTCAAACTTGATGACCTCAAAAAGGTCCATCAACAAGCCAATTACACAAAAACTATCCTCCAGACTATTGCCACTCAATTAAACCATGTTTCCTTGAGGATAGAAGAAACAAAGAAACCAAGCATCACAAACACTCCAAGTACCAGTTATACTGACCAAGTGTCAAAACCTTTCTTCAAAACTGATAGTATTCCCAAGGCCAATGAAGAGTCATTTTCGGAAGCCTTCTCTAATGCCCATTTTCTTAAGCTCATTTCAGACAAAATTCAGGAGCTGACAGACCCCAAAGAAAAGTCAGTTTCTTGCTTAGACAAAACCTGTCAAAATCAGCCAAGTGATACTTCATCCTCTGGTGAAGAGGAGAGTACTGACAATGAGGAAGCATTGAATGTAATAGAAGAAACCTTCAATGAACCCTCACCATCTGCCATAAACAAAATTAGGAATTGGTCCTCAGGTAATACCAGAAACTACTATCCAAGACCTACTCCCCCAAACATCCAATATAAGGAAAGTGGTAGTTTTACACCCTCTCAATTTAGTGGTGATGTAGTCCACCAATGGATCATAGATGGCAAATCGGAACATGAGATCCTTAGTACCCTACAAGAAATGACCATGGCCCTGTCGGCTTACAAAGCCCGCAAGGTTACCAATTCCCAAGCAGCCACCGCCTTAGTTATAGGATTTTCTGGACAATTGAAATCTTGATGGGACAATTTCCTAGCTGAAGATGAGAGAACAAAAATCCTTAACCACAAAAACAAAAAGACCAATGATCGTGGTGTGGAAGTTAAGGACGAAAATGGAGCCGAAATGCTTATCCATACCATTACCCTACATTTCCTAGGCAACCCAAGGGAAGAACAAGCTGCCTCCAAAACTATCCTTATTAACCTTCGTTGTCCAACCCTGACAGACTATCGATGGTATAAGGATGTCTTCCTAACCCATGTACTCAAAAGAGAACATGGAACCTAAGACTTTGGAAAGAAAGATTTATTACAGGACTACCCAAACTCTTTGGGGAAAGAATCCTCAATAAACTTCGCCAAAACTTTGGTACCAATGACTTTCCTTTTAGCCTCCTAACCTTTGGACAATTGTTCGCTATTGTCAAATCAGAAGGATTGACTCTTTGCAATAAAATCAAAATCCAATCCAAATATGGATCAGAACGAATGTGGAAAGGTTGGCCATAAAAGATGCAAAAGCCTGTAGTTTGCTACAAATGTGGAAAGGTTGGCCATAAATCTTTCCAATGCAAAACCGAACAAAAGATTAATGAGTTATTTTCTGGAGAACCCGAGCTACAGAAAAAACTCTTAGCCCTTTTGATAACAAATGTTTCTGGATCTGATCAAGATGAAGATTACTATGCTGAGTCCAGTGAGGATTCAGAGTATGAATCATCTCCAATCTTATCCTTAAACGTTATTACCAGTAAACCACAAAAAGAATTTCTTCTTGATCTCATTTGCCAAATTCCTGAGATCGAAACAAAGCGAGAATACCTTGACAGACTAAAGGGTATTATCCTTGAAGAAGAAGAGAAGCCTCCTAAGCTCGAATTAGGACTTTCTTCTTCTTTCTCACTTACTCAAATCTTTGATCGTTACTCAATTACAAACCCATATCAACAAATTACTACCAAAAAATTCAAACTGAGATTAATGATCTCAAAACTCAAGTTCATTTTCTCAAGACAGAAATTTCTGGTCTTAAAACAAAAGATCTTGAGATTGAAACAAAATTAGCACTCCTTGAGTCCTTTAAAACAAAACCGCTGACTCTTGAAACTAAACTATTTCAGGTATTCAAGAAACTGAGATTCCACAAACCCAGTTTTTACAAACAATTTCCAAAGCAACATTTCAAAAATGGTATTTTGTTGTCACTCTGGTAGTTAACGATTTCTCCATTAATGCAGTCGCTCTCATTGACAGTGGAGCAGATCAAAATTGCATTAAGATAGGAATTGTTCCTACAAAGTTTTGTGAAAGAACAAGGGAGCAATTAGTTAGCGCTAATGGCGAACCCTTGAACATTCATTCCAAGCTTAACAAAGGGTATATTCAAAACAACAATTATTGTTTCAAAAACATTTTCCTTATCGTCGACAATATTTCTAATGATATTATTTTAGGAACTCCATTTCTTACACAAACTTATCCTTTTACGGTTAATGAAACAGGTGTCCATACAAAAATTATGGGCAACACTATTTCGTTTCCCTTTTTATCTTCTGCTCACCAAAAAAAAATTTTAAGTCTTCAAGCATCTTCCATTTTTAAGCAGATTAATAGTTTGCAAACCAAAAGAAAACAAATTTGCCATTTACAAGAAGAAATTTTGTATCTTCGTGTCAAAGAACGACTACAAAATCCGTCTATTCAGGTCGAAATCAAAGATTTTGAAGAACTAATTAAGAAACGTATATGCTCTGACCTTCCCAATGCATTTTGGGAAAGAAAGAAACATATCATTTTTTTACCTTATGAGCCTGATTTTAACGAAAGAAATATTCCTACTAAGGCTCGACCTACTCAAATGAATTTAGAACTCCGTGAACATTGCAAGAAGGAGATTCAAAGCCTTCTTAACAAAAAACTTATCAGACCTTCCAAATCTCCTTGGAGTTGTGCTGCATTTTACGTTAATAATGCAGCAGAAAAGGAATGAGGTGTTCCTAGACTCGTTATTAACTACAAACATCTAAACAAAGTTTTACAATGGATTCGTTATCCCATTCCAAACAAAAGAGATTTACTTAATCGTCTTTATGATGCAAAAATATTTTCTAAATTTGACATGAAATCTGGTTTGTGGCAAATTCAGATTGCTGAACAAGATCGTTACAAAATTGCATTTACTATACCCTTTGGACATTACGAATGGAACATAATGCCCTTTGGATTAAAAAATGCCCCCTCAGAATTTCAAAATATCATGAACGACATTTTTACACCTTATACATCTTTCATCATTGTGTACATCGATGATGTCCTTGTATTCTCAAAATCCATTGATGAACATTTTAAACATCTACAAATTTTTCTGCATATCATTGAGAAAAATGGTCTTACAGTCTCTGCGCCAAAATTACTTTCATTTCAAACAAAAATAAGATTTTTTGGTCATGATATTTATCAAGGTACCATTAAACCAATTATGAGATCCCTTGCATTTGCTGACAAATTTCCTGATGAAATCAAAGACAAGAAACAGTTGCAACGTTTTCTAGGTTGCCTGAATTATGTCTCTGATTTCTTCCCAAAATTACGACATTTATTTGCACCTTCGTATAAGAGACTTAGGAAAAATCCTGTCCCTTGGACCAAAGAGCATACTAGAATTGTTCAACAAGTCAAGACTAGAGTTAAGTCTCTCCCATGCCTGAATATCCCTCACCCAGCTGCATTCATGATAGTCGAAACTGATGCACCTGACATAGGATATGGAGGCATACTCAAACAAAAATTGGAGTCTCATTCACAAGAACAATTAGTCAGATTTCATTTAGGACTACGGCTCGGTCCTCAACAAAATTATTCTACTATCAAAAAGGAAATATTATCAGTAGTACTGTGTATTTCCAAATTTCAAGATTATCTGTTTTACAAAAAATTTCTACTTCGTATTGATTGCAAATCTGCCAAAGAAATTTTACAAAAGGATGTGAAGAATTTAGTTTCAAAACAAATCATTGCCCGTTGGCAAGCAATTCTTTCCGCTTTTGATTTCGAGATTGAATTTATCAAAGGCGAAAGCAACTCTCTTCCGGATTTCTTAACAAGAGAATTCTTGCAAGGAAACAGTGACAAAAATGTTGTTTTGCCGGAAAACAAATGAGTTCGTCAAGGACCAATAGCAACGGACAAACATCTGAGAATGCTCAGATTTTTCCCACAATTATCTTCACCTCTCTTGATAAAAGGTTCTCTTACCCTGAACCTCCTCCTAACATAAACCCACTTTCACTACCTCCCAACACCTCAAACAATCAAAAGCCTAGTCAAAGTTCCCAGTATCTATATGAACCACTCCTCTTCTACTTAGAGATCATGAGCTTTGCTACACATCATTCTGTGGCCCTTGTTACAATGAATATGCAATTTTCATTGACTACCAAGAATGGTTAGTCAATCACGAAATTCCATTCTACCAGTACCTCAAGGTTGTTAAAGCTTACCAAGCAATTCTGCAAACTATTAACAATCACCCGGTACTAATCATTATGCCCACAGGATTCATACAGACATTCATTATTACCATATACATTTTGAATATTGGACTGCCTTTGAACCACATATATTCAGATTTGTCTCAAAACTTTTCCCTGATCTTCATATTTCCCAATTGACCAAACCCACTCACATGTCCTAATTCCCTTACATTGTGGGATTCAGTTCGAAACCTCTTCCTTGGTTCCCACCACAAATGGACTACAATGCAAATACCTCCTCAAATTTGCATGTTTCCAACCACAGGTTTATTCAAACCTGTCCACAAAAATCATTGACAAAGCCAATCACTCAGATGAAGAGACTCTCAGTTCAGCTGGCTCTTCAACAAAACCACAACCACACAATATTGCTGATTATCAAGATTCACAGGACCTATATGAGCTGTGAATATGACAAAGGCTGGCAAAGGTTAAATCACCTTTAGCAAAATGCAAAAGCCAAATAATTCAAAAAAGCCTATAAGGGTCATTTGGCCCTTGGAAAAAGGAAAGGCCATTCGTACTAACAAATCTTTTCTTTTGCAGGTCACTTTCGACAAAATTTACTATTCATCAACAATCACTCCACTCACAAAAGCAAACAGTGTAATGATAAGAATGATGACTCATCTTTCATTACGTGTTCAAGACAAAAGGAATCTACTTTTTCAAAAGAAGACGCACCTTTCGGTGCATGATGGCCGACAAAGAGCATCTACTTTTGAAAAGAAAACAAAATAGCAATTATGGAGAGTACTTACTCCTCGTCTATTTAAGGAGACCGCAAACAAAGAAGAAGGCAGAGCGAATTACAGAGCGATTTACACCCTCTCTTGTAATCGCTTAAGTTTTCTAGCAATTCTAGTTTTCCTTTTTCTCTCTCTCTATTCTTCAATTCCATTACAATTCTTCTTCTATTACAAAAGTAAGTTCTACAATTGTTCTTACCTCTTGTACAATTACAAATTCCTGTACAAATTGCAGTTCATAAATAAAAGTTCAGCTTGAGTTTTCGATCCTGCTCTTCCAAAAGAAGCAAAAGCCTGTAGTTTGCTACAAATGTGGAAAGGTTGGCCATAAATCTTTCCAATGTAAAACCGAACAAAAGATTAATGAGTTATTTTCTGGAGAACCCGAACTACAGAAAAAACTCTTAGCCCTTTTAACAACAAATGTTTCTGGATCTGATCAAGATGAAGATTACTATGCTGAGTCTAGTGAGGATTCAGAGTATGAATCATCTCCAATCTTATCCTTAAACGTTATTACCAGTAAACCACAAAAAGAATTTCCTCTTGATCTCATTTGTCAAATTCCTGAGATCGAAACAAAGCGAGAATACGTTGACAAATTAAAGGGTATTATCCTTGAAGAAAAAGAGAAGCCTCCTAAGTTCGAATTAGGACCTTCTTCTTCTTCCTCACTTACTCAAATCTTTGATCGTTACCCAATTACAAACCCACTTTCACTACCTCCCAACACCTCAAACAATCAAAAGCCTAGTCAAAGTTCCCAGTATCCATATGAACCACCCCTCTTCTAACTTAGAGATTATGAGCTTTACTACACATCATTCTGCGGCCCTCGTTACAATGAATATGCAATTTTCATTGACTACCAAGAATGGTTAGTCAATCACGAAATTCCATTCTACCAGTACCTCAAGGTTGTTAAAGCTTACCAAGCACTTCTGTAAACTGTTAACAATCACCCAGTACTAATCATTATGCCCACAGGATTCATACAGACATTCAATTATTACCATAGACATTTTGAATATTGGACTGCCTTTGAACCACATATATTCAGATTTGTCTCAAAACTTTTCCCTGATCTTCATATTTGCCCAATTGACCAAACCCACTCACATGTCCTAATTCCCTTACGTTATGGGATTCAGTTCGAATTCTCTTGCTTGGTTTCCACCACAAATGGACTACAAAGCAAATACCTCCTCGAATTTGCACGTTTCCAACCACAGGTTTATTCGAACCTGTCCACAAAAATCATTGACAAAGCCAATCACTCAGATGAAGAGACTCTCAGTTCAGCTGGCTCTTCAACAAAACCACAACCACACAATATTGCTGATTATCAAGATTCATAGGACCCATATGAGCTGTGAATATAACAAAGGCTGGCAAAGGTTAAATGACCTTTGGCAAAATGCAAAAGCCTAATAATTCAAAAGAGCCTGCAAGGGTCATTTAGCCCTTGGCAAAAGTAAAGGCCATTCGTACAAACGAATCTTTTCTTTTGCAGGTCACTTTCGATAAAATTCACTATTTACCAACAGTCACTCCACTCTCAAAAGCAGACAGTGTAATGATAAGAATGATGACTCATCTTTCATTACGTGTTCAAGACAAAAGGAATCTACTTTTCAAAAGAAGATGCACCTTTCGGTGCATGATGGCCGACAAAGGGCGTCTACTTTTGAAAAGTAAACAAAATTACAATTATGGAGAGCACTTACTCCTGCTCTATTTAAGAAGACTGCAAACAAAGAAGAAGGCAGAGCGAATTATAGAGCGATTTACACCCTCTCTTGTAATCTCTCAAGCTTTCTAGCAATTTCTAGTTTTCTTTCTCTAGATTCTTCAATTCCATTACAATTCTTCTTCTATTACAAAAGTAAGTTCTACAATTGTTCTTACCTCTTGTACAATTACAAATTCCTGTACAAATTTCAGTTCATAAATAAAAGTTCAGTTTGAGTTTTCGATTCTGCTCTACCTGGTATCAGAGCTAAGAGTGTAACAAACTTTTGCATTTAGATTAAGTGATCGAGGTTCATGCCCAAAGTTCTATTTGCATAGAGCCGTGCATAACGGTGGTGTTAAGTGGCATTGGTCAGCCTTTGATACTGTTGGTCAGCCGTGGTGAAGGTGGTCCCAGTTGGTGGTCCCGTCATTAACATCAGTCTGCATTTAGGATTAGGTCATGCATCAAAGTCATGGCGTCTAGATTAAGAAGGATGTTATCCTTAAGGGCTGATAGCAGCCATAGCGACATTGTTTACTCAAATGAACAAAGAACTGGTCCAATCTTTAGGGCACCATCCCCAGACAATTATGCCAATTGGAACTTACCTAAAATAGAAGTAGACACCCTCTACAAAATTGGTACCTTTGATTTTGTCAAAGCCTATTCTTTCAAAACTCATGAAGAAGTCATAAGTTTACAAAATGGCCTACAAACTATCGATATGATAAAGCAATATTCTATTGATAGTCATTTGAAAGCCAAATATAGATTTATGCATATTGGATTAGTACAAGTAGCCATTAAACCTCTCTTAAAGAAAGGTATTAATGCTCCTATTTACATGGTTTTAAGAGACAAAAGATTGAAAAAATACAAATCTTCATTATTAGCTGTTATTCAGACAAATATTTGCAAAGGTCCTATCTTTTTCAATTGTTATCCTGATTTTCTGGTTGATCTAACTTGTTCCATGACAACAGACGCTCTTGAACTTGATGTGCATATCCAAGGTAACGAGTGTCTGGACTTTAATAATTTCATTGTCATATATCGAGTTTAATTTCGACTCATGTCTACAAATTTGAATATAAGATTTCTTAACCCTCTTCCTTCAAATTCTCAGGAAACAATTCTTCTCTAAATCGAAGACGAAAAGCCAACCATCTTCACTCCAAAATTACTCAAATGGGATGAGATCACTCTTCCCGATGAGATCGAGTTGCAAGAACCTCAGCAACCCGCACAAATGGAATGTCGGGAAATCGAACAAATAGTTGAAGAACTAGATGGCAGGGTGATTCTAAAATTCAGATCACACTCCATAAGGGAAGATCTCTCTACCCCTGGCCCATCAAATTTTAGACGTTCTTTTTCTGACTTCTCTGCTAGATCTGAACCTTTAGACAATTCTCAAAGATATCGGTTTTAGGTGCCAATTCCTGAACCCGTTATTGATCCTCCTTCTCCAACTTCGTCTGGAATTGGAGCAGCCATCAATGTTCTTACAACCCCTGGTTTTACCATTAACTGGGAAACAGTCAAAGAAGACTACTATTCCAATAGAAATGCTTCTTTACGTACCTGGTTTGAACAAATGGACAGAAACCTAAGAGAAGCGATCAAAAAGGAATGGATTGCAGACATGGAACGTCTGCAAGTTAATTTTCCTTTCTTCCTCTGGTTTCCCACATTTGCTTCAAACAAGGGTTTGCAAAATGTCTATTCAATTCCTAGTCTTAATGTCCAAACAAATTTACAAAAAATTTGGCATTTTTCAAATGGTTTCACCGTTTCTTCAGTTCATCCTCCACCAGATGACCTCAAAATTCTCCTCAAAGGTGAACCCATTCTGGTTACACCTTTTCGCAAAGGCCGGGAGGGAAATGATACAGTCAAACTTGATGACCTCAAAAAGGTCCATCAACAAGCCAATTACACAAACACTATCCTCCAGATTATTGCCACTCAATTAAACCATGTTTCCTTGAGGATAGAAGAAACAAAGAAAACAAGCATCACAAACACTCCAAGTACCAGTTATACTGACCAAGTGTCAAAACCTTTTTTCAAAACTGATAGTATTCCCAAGGCCAATGAGGAGTCATTTTCGGAAGCCTTCTCTAATGCCCATTTTCTTAAGCTCATTTCAGATAAAATTCAGGAGCTGACAAACTCCAAAGAAAAGTCAGTTTCTTGCTTAGACAAAACCTGTCAAAATCAGCCAAGTGATACTTCATCCTCTGGTGAAGAGGAGAGTACTGACAATGAGGAAGCATTGAATGTTGTAGAAGAAACCTTCGATGAACCCTCACCATCTGCCACAAACAAAATTAGGAATTGGTCCTCAGGTAGTACCAGAAACTACTATCCAAGACCTACTCCCCCAGACGTCCAATATGAGGAAAGAGGTAGTTTTACAACCTCTCAATTTAGTGGTGATGTAGTCCACCAATGGAACATAGATGGCAAATCGGAACATGAGGTCCTTAGTGCCCTACAAGAAATGACCATGGCCCTGTTTACTTACAAAGCCCGCAAGCTTGCCAATTCCCAAGCAGCCACCGCCCTAGTTATAGGATTTTCTGGACAATTGAAATCTTGGTAGGACAATTTCCTGATTGAAGATGAGAGAACAAAAATCCTTAACCACAAATACAAAAAGACCAATGATCGTGGTGTGGAAGTTGAGGACGAAAATGGAACCGAAATGCTTATCCATACCATTACCCTAAATTTCCTAGGCAACCCAAGGGAAGAACAAGCTGCCTCCAAAACTATCCTTATTAACCTTCGTTGTCCAACCCTGACAGACTATCGATGGTATAAGGATGTCTTCGTAACCCATGTACTCAAAAGAGAAGATGGAACCCAAGACTTTTGGAAAGAAAGATTTATTGCAGGACAACCCAAACTCTTTGGGGAAAGAATCCTTAATAAACTTTGCCAAAACTTTGGTGCCAATGACATTCCTTTTGGCCTTGGGAATACTATCAGTTTTGGAAAAAGGTTTTGACACTTGGTCAGTATAAATGGCACTTGGAGTGTTTGTGATGCTTGGTTTCTTTGTTTCTTCTATCCTCAAGGAAACATGGTTTAATTGAGTGGCAATAGTCTGGAGGATAGTGTTTGCGTAATTGGCTTGGTAATGGACCTTTTTGAGGTCATCAAGCTTGACTGTATTATTCCCTGATGAGAAAAATGGTCTTGCAGTCTCTGCACCAAAATTAATTTTATTTCAAACAAAAATAAGATTTCTTGGTCATGATATTTATCAAGGTACCATTAAACCAATTATGATATCCCTTGCATTTGCTGACAAATTTCCTGATGAAATCAAAGACAAGAAACAGTTGCAACGTTTTCTAGGTTGCCTGAATTATGTCTCTGATTTCTTCCCAAAATTACGACATTTATGTGCAACTTTGTATAGGAGACTTAGGAAAAATCCTGTCCCTTGGACCAAAGAGCATACTAGAATTGTTCAACAAGTCAAGACTAGAGTTAAGTCTCTCCCATGCCTGAATATCCCTCACCCAGCTGCATTCATGATAGTCGAAACTGATGCATCTGACATAGGATATGGAGGCATACTCAAAAAAAAATTGGAGTCTCATTCACAAGAACAATTAGTCAGATTTCATTCAGGACTATGGTTCGGTCCTCAACAAAATTATTCTACTATCAAAAAGGAAATATTATCGGTAATACTGTGTATTTCCAAATTTTAAGATGATTTGTTTTACAAAAAATTTCTACTTCGTATTGATTGCAAATTTGCTAAAGAAATTTTACAAAAGGATGTGAAGAATTTAGTTTCAAAACAAATCTTTGCCCGTTGCCAAACAATTCTTTCCGCTTTTGATTTCGACATTGAATTTATCAAAGGCGAAAGCAACTCTCTTTCGGATTTCTTAACAAGAGAATTCTTGCAAGGAAAGAGTGACAAAAATGTTGTTTTGCATTGGAAAGATTTATGGCTAACCTTTCCACATTTGTAGCAAACTACAGGCTTTTGCTTCTTTTGGGCCATTTGCTTCCTTTTGGGAACAGGTTTGGGCTGTTCTTTTTTGACAAATGGTTTGGGCTGTTTTGGAGGGGCCCTTCGGAATGTAGGTTCAGGCTTCCTTTTTTGAAGTCGCTTTCTAGTAGTAGAAGGGGCTTCAATTTTTGTAATCTCAAATGCTTCACAGAAGGTACCCATCTCTTTACGAGATTGTGCTCATTCTGATCCATATTTAGATTGGATTTTGATTTCATTGCAAAGAGTCAATCCTTCTGATTTGACAATACCAAACAATTGTCCAAAGGTTAGGAAGCCAAAAGGAATGTCATTGGCACCAAAGTTTTGGCGAAGTTTATTGAGGCGACATTGTTAACTCAAATGAACAAAGAACTGGTACAATCTTTAGGGCACCGTCCCCAGACAATTATGCCAACTGGAACTTACCTAGAATAGAAGTAGACACCCTCTACAAAATTGGTACCTTTGATTCTATCAAAGCCTATTTTTGCAAAACTCATGAAGAATTCATAAGTTTACAAAATGGCCTACAAACTATCGATATGATAAACCAATATTCTATTGATAGTCATTTGAAAGCCAAATATAGATTTATGCATATTGGATTAGTACAAGTAGCCATTAAATCTCTCTTAAAGAAAGGTATTAATGCTCCCATTTACATGGCTTTAAGAGACAAAAGATTAAAAAAATACAAATCTTCATTATTAGCTATTATTCAGACAAATATTTGCAAAGGTCCTATCTTTTTCAATTGTTATCCTGATTTTTTGGTTGATCTAACTTGTCCCATGACAACAGAAGCTCTTAAACTTGATGTGCATATCCAAGGTAACGAGTTTCTGGACTTCAGAAATTTCGTTGCCATATATTGAGTTTATTTTCGACTCATGTCTATAAATTTGAATACAAGATTTCTTAACCCTCTTCCTTCAAATTCTCATGAAACAATTCTTCTCCAAATCGAAGACGAAAAGCCAACCGTCTTCACTCCAAAATTACTCAAATGGGATGAGATCACTCTTCCCGATGAGATCGAGTTGCAAGAACCTCAGCAACCCGCACAAATGGAACGTCGGAAAATCGAACAAATAGTTGAAGAACCAGATGGCAGGGTGATTCTGAAATTCAAATCACACTCCATAAGGGAAGATCTCTCTACTCCTGGTCCTTCAAATTTTAGACGTTCTTTTTCTGACTTCTCCTCTGCTAGATCTGAACCTTTAGACAATTCTCAAAGATATCGATTTCAGGCCCCAATTGCTGAACCCGTTGTTGATCCTCCTTCTCCAACTTCATCTAGAATTGGAGCAGCCATCAATGTTCTTACAACACCTGGTTTTACCACTAACTAGGAAACAATCAAAGAAGACTACTATTCCAGTAGAAATGATTCTTTACGTACCTGGCTTGAACAAATGTACAGAAACCTAAGAGAAGAGATCAAAAAGGAATGGATTGCAGACATGGAACGACTGCAAGTTAATTTTCTTTTCCCCCTCTTGTTTCCAACATTTGCTTCAAAAAAAGGTGTGCAAAATGTCTATTCAATTCCTAGTCTTAATGTCCAAACAACTTTACAAAAAATTAGGCATTTTTCAAATGGTTCCACCGTTTCTTCAGTTCATCCTCCACCAGATGACCTCAAAATCCTCCTCAAAGGTGAACCCATTCTGGCTACACCTTTTCGCAAAGGCCGGGAGAGGAATGATACAGTGAAACTTAATGACCTCAAAAAGGCCCATCAACAAGCCAATTACACAAGCACTATCCTGCAGACTATTGCCACTCAATTAAACCACGTTTCCTTGAGGATAGAAGAAGCAAAGAAACCAAGCATCGCAAACACTCCAAGTACCAGTTACACTGACCAAGTGTCAAAACCTTTTTTCAAAACTGATAGTCTTCCCAAGGCCAATGAAGAGTCATTTTCGGAAGCCTTCTCTAATGCCCATTTTCTTAAGCTCATTTCAGACAAAATTCAAGAGCTGACAGACTCCAAAGAAAAGTTAGTTTCTTGCTTAGACAAAACTTTTCAAAATCAGCCAAGTGACACTTCATCCTCTGGTGTAGAGGAGAGTACTGAAAATGAGGAAGCATTGAATGTTATAGAAGAAACCTTCGATGAACCCTCACCATCTGCCATAAATAAAATTAGGAATTGGTCCTCAGGTAGTACAAGAAACTACTATCCAAAACCTACTCCCCCAGACATCCAATATGAGGAAAGAGGTAGTTTTACAACCTCTCAATTTGGTGGTGATGTAGTCCACCAATGGAACATAGATGGCAAATCGGAACATGAGATCCTTAGTACCCTACAAGAAATGACCATGGGCCTATCGGCTTACAAAGCCCGCAAGCTTACCAAATCCCAAGCAGCCACCGCCCTAGTTATAGGATTTTCTGGACAATTGAAATCTTGGTGGGACAATTTCCTGACTGAAGATGAGAGAACAAAAATCCTTAACCACAAAATACAAAAAGACCGATGATCGTGGCATGGAAGTTGAGGACAAAAATGGAGCCGAAATGCTTATCCATACCATTACCCTACATTTCCCAGGCAACCCAAGGGAAGAACAAGCTGCCTCTAAAACTATCCTTATTAACCTTCGTTGTCCAACCCTGACAGACTACCGATGGTATAAGGATGTCTTCCTAACCCATGTACTCAAAAGAGAAGATGGAACCCAAGACTTTTGGAAAGAAAGATTTATTGCAGGACTGCCCAAACTCTTTGGGGAAAGAATCCTCAATAAACTTCGCCAAAACTTTGGTACCAATGACATTCCTTTTGGCCTCCTAACCTTTGGACAATTGTTTGGTATTGTCAAATCAGAAGGATTGACTCTTTGCAATGAAATCAAAATCTAATCCAAATATGGATCAGAACGAGCACAATCTCGTAAAGAGATGGGCACTTTCTGTGAAGCATTTGGGATTACAAAAATTGAAGCCCCTTCTACCACCAGAAAGCGACTTCAAAAGAGGAAGCCCAAACCTACATTTCGAAGGGTCCCTCAAAAACAGCCCAAACCATTTGTCAAAAAAGAACAGCCCAAACCTATTCCCAAAAAGAAGCAAACGGCCCAAAAGAAGCAAAAGCCTGTAGTTTGCTACGAATGTGGAAAGGTTGGCCATAAATCTTTCCAATGCAAAACCGAACAAAAGATTAATGAGTTATTTCTGGAGAACCCGAGCTACAGAGAAAAACTCTTAGCCCTTTTGACAACAAATGTTTCTGGATCTGATCAAGGTGAAGATTACTATGCTGAGTCCAGTGAGGATTCAAAGTATGAATCATCTCCAATCTTATCCTTAAACTTTATTACCAGTAAACCACAAAAAGAATTTCTTCTTGATCTCATTTGCCAAATTCCTGAGATTGAAACAAAGCGAGAATACGTTGACAAATTAAAGGGTAATATCCTTGAAGAAGAAGACAAGCCTCCTAAGTTCGAATTAGGACCTTCTTCTTCTTCCTCGCTTACTCAAATCTTTGATCGTTACCCAATTACAAACCCATATCAACAAATTACTACCAAACAACTTCAAACTGAGATTAATGATCTCAAAACTCAAGTTCGTTTTCTCAAGACAGAAATTTCTGGTCTTAAAACAAAAGATCTTGAGATTAAAAACAAAATTGGCACTCCTTGAGTCCTTTAAAACAAAACCGCTGACTCTTGAAATTGAACCTATTTCAGGTATTCAAGAAACTGAGATTCCACAAACCCAGTTTTTGCAGACAATTTCCAAAGTAACATTTCAAAAATGATATTCTGTTATTACTCTGGTAGTTAACGATTTCTCCATTAATGCAGTCGCTCTCATTGACAGTGGAGCAAATCAAAATTGCATTAAGACAGGAATTGTTCCTACAAAGTTTTGTGAAAGAACAAGGGAGCAATTAGTTAGCGCTAATGGCGAACTTTTGAACATTCATTCCAAGCTTAACAAAGGATATATTCAAAACAACAATTATTATTTCAAAAACATTTTCCTTATCGTCGATAATATTTCTAATGATATCATTTTAGGAACTCCATTTCTTACACAAATTTATCCTTTTACGGTTAATAAAACAGGTGTCCATACAAAAATTATAGGCAACGCTATTTCGTTTCCCTTTTTTATCTTCTGCTCACCAAAAGGAAATTTTAAGTCTTCAAGCATCTTCCATTTTTAAGCAAATTAATAGTTTGCAAACCAAAAGAAAACAAATTTGCCATTTGTAAGAAGAAATTTCGTTTCTTCGTATCGAAGAACAATTTCAAAATCCTTCTCTTCAGCTCAAAATCAAAGATTTTGAAGAACTAATTAAGAAACAGTTGCAACGTTTTCTAGGTTGCCTGAATTATATCTCTGATTTCTTCCCAAAATTACGGCATTTATGTGCCCCTTTGTATAAGAGACTTAGGAAAAATCCTGTCCCTTGGACCAAAGAGAATACTAGAATTGTTCAACAAGTCAAGACTAGAGTTAAGTCTCTCCCATGCCTGAATATCCCTCACCCAGCTACATTCATGATAGTCGAAACTGATGCATCTGACATAGGATATGGAGGCATACTCAAACAAAAATTGGAGTCTCATTCACAAGAACAATTAGTTAGATTTCATTCGGGACTATGGCTCGGTCCTCAACAAAATTATTCTGCTATCAAAAAGGAAATATTATCAGTAGTACTATGTATTTCCAAATTTCAAGATGATCTGTTTTACAAAAAATTTCTACTTCGTATTGATTGCAAATCTGCTACAGAAATTTTACAAAAGGATGTGAAGAATTTAGTTTCAAAACAAATCTTTGCCCGTTGGCAAGCAATTCTTTCCGCTTTTGATTTCGACATTGAATTTGTCAAAGGGGAGAGCAACTCTCTTCCGGATTACTTAACAAGAGAATTCTTGCAAGGAAAGAGTGACAAAAATATTGTTTTGCAAATGAGTTCTTCCAAGAAGAACCGCAAAGACAAAGGCAAAGGGATCAGACGAGCTAAAGATTATCAGCTTGAAGTCCCCATGCAACTCCCTACACAAAACCAATTTCAAGCACTGACACAATTTCCTCCCTTGCCATACAAATCAATCGTAGCAAAACCACCTATAAAATCAACAGTTGACAATGCATATGTCGCTCAACATACTGAACATCTGTTTCTTACAAATTACAAAGCGATGCCTTCTCTAGAAGTAATCAAGCCTCTGGTCCAAAAAGCCTTCGGCAAAAAGCACTTTGCCACAAATCATTCCCAAAATACCCAACAATTTTACGAGTTAATCCTTATGGATACTCGTTCCATTGACATCTCTCATACCTTTGACAAAATGAATCCTGGCCATATCCTCTTTTCCAAATGTATCATTCGACACGTTCTGAGTACTCAACATTGGAAAGATCCATTTGAGGAAAAGAAATTTTTCATTCCTTACACACCCCAGACCTTTGATTACAACGATTACAGAATGGCTTGGTTTAGGACATTTCTACATCGTCCTGAAACCCATTCTTGGTTTTTCAATTTCCATGACAATTGCCCTACACAATTCCCCATTTGGTTCTACAACTGGTGGACATGGTTTGGATGCAGTCTATCAGTTCTGCCAATTGAAGCTCAAGGAGGATGGGAATTCTGGGACAAGAATGTCTCCTCCCTTGAGACTTACACAAAAGAAGTACAATTTTTTAGAGTCTTCAACATAGCCTGGATCTTCTGCCGGGAATACAGGCTACAAAATTACCTTAAAAATTCATTTCCCCTATCATTAGTTCGAGTTTATAAAGTTAAATGGTGGAATGAATTCAAAACAAAACTATGCTGCAGCGAGAATGCTGAACATTACTGCAGAACACGAACAAAGAAGTTCACCTTGCACAATTTACATACATTTAAAGCCAAGGCTGGTATTGGACCTTCTACGCCACAAAAGAAAGAAAGTCCAACAATGACTACCAAGGCCCGTTCAAAGGGTTTGTCTCAAAAGGAAAAGGAGATCCTTGAGTTACTCAAAGATGATCCACAAATGAGGCAAATTTTCCTTCAAAAAATCATTGACAAAGCAAATGACTCAGATGAAGAGACTCTCAGTTCAGCAGGCTCTTTAACAAAACCACAACCACACAATATTGCTAATTATCAAGATTCACAGGACCTATATGAGCTGTGAATATGACAAAGGCTGACAAAGGTTAAATGACCTTTGGCAAAATGCAAAAGCCAAATAATTCAAAAGAGCTTGCAAGGGTCATTTGGCCCTTGGCAAAAGTAAAGGCCATTCGTACTAACAAATCTTTTCTTTTGCAGGTCACTTTCGACAAAATTCACTGTTCACCAACAGTCACTCCACTCACAAAAGCAAACAGTGTAATGATAAGAATGATGACTCATCTTTCATTACGTGTTCAAGACAAAAGGAATCTACTTTTCAAAAGAAGACGCACCTTTCGGTGCATGATGGCCGACAAAGAGCATCTACTTTTGAAAAGCAAACAAAATAGCAATTATGGAGAGCACTTACTCCTCCTCTATTTAAGAAGACCGCAAACAAAGAAGAAGGCAGAGCGATTTACAGAGCGATTTACACCCTCTCTTGTAATCTCTCAAGCTTTCTAGCAATTTCTAGTTTTCGTTCTCTAGATTCTTCAATTCCATTACAATTCTTCTTCTATTAGAAACGTAAGTTCCACAATTGTTCTTACCCCTTGTACAATTACAAATTCCTATACAAATTTCAATTCATAAATAAAAGTTCAGTTTGAGTTTTCGATCCTGCTCTTCCTGGCTCTTCTTCTTCAAGGATACTACGCTTTAATTTGTCAAGGTATTCTCGCTTTGTTTCGATCTCAGGAATTTGGCAAATGAGATCAAGAAGAAATTCTTTTTGTAGTTTAGTAGTAATTGGTTAATATGGGTTTGTAATTGGGTAACGATCAAAGATTTGGGTAAATAAAGCAATATTCTATTAACAGTCATTTGAAAGCCAAATATAGATTTATGCATATTGGATTAGTACAAGTAGCCATTAAACCTCTCTTAAAGAAAGGTATTAATGCTCCCATTTACATGGCTTTAAGAGACAAAAGATTAAAAAAATACAAATCTTCATTACTAGCTGTTATTCAGACAAATATTTGCAAAGGTCCTATCTTTTTCAATTGTTATCCTGATTTTCTGGTCGATCTAACTTGTCCCATGACAACAGAAGCTCTTAAACTTGATGTGCATATCCAAGGTAACGAGTTTCTGGACTTCAAAAATTTCATTGTCATATATCGAGTTTATTTTCGACTTATGTCTACAAATTTAAATACAAGATTTCTTAACCCTCTTCCTTCAAATTCTTAGGAAACAATTCTTCTCCAAATCGAAGATGAAAAGCCAACCGTCTTCACTCTAAAATTACTTAAATGGGATGAGATCACTCTTCCCGATGAGATCGAGTTGCAAGAACCTCAGCAACCCGCACAAATGAAACGTTGAGAAATTGAACAAATAGTTGAAGAACCAGATGGCAGGGTGATTCTGAAATTCAGATCACACTCCATAAGGGAAGATCTCTCTACTCCTGGTCCTTCAAATTTTAGACATTCTTTTTTTGACTTCTCCTCTGCTAGATCTGAACCCTTAGACAATTCTCAAAGATATCGATTTCGGGCCCCAATTCCTGAACCCGTTATTGATTCTCCTTCTCCAACTTCGTCTGGAATTGGAGCAGCCGTCAATGTTCTTACAACACCTAGTTTTACCAATAACTGGGAAACAATCAAAGAAGACTACTATTCCAGTAGAAATGCTTTTTTACGTACCAGGTTTGAACAAATGGTCAGAAACCTAAGAGAAGAGATCAAAAAGGAATGGATTGCAGATATGGAACATCTGCAAATTAATTTTCCTTTCTTCCTCTAGTTTCCAACATTTGCTTTAAAAAAGGGCATGCAAAATGTCTATTCAATTCCTAGTCTTAATGTCCAAACAAATTTACAAAAAATTTGGCATTTTTAAAATGGTTCCACCGTTTCTTCAGTTCATCCTCCACCAGATGACCTCAAAATCCTCCTCAAAGGTGAATCCATTCTGGCTATACCTTTTTGCAAAGGCCAGGAGGGGAATGATACAGTCAAACTTGATGACCTCAAAAAGGTCCATCAACAAGCCAATTACACAAACACTATCCTCCAGACTATTGCCACTCAATTAAATTATGTTTCCTTGAGGATAGAAGAAACAAAGAAACCAAGCTTCACAAACACTCCAAGTACCAGTTATACTGACCAAGTGTCAAAACCTTTTTTCAAAACTGATAGTATTCCCAAGGCCAATGAGGAGTCATTTTCGGAAGCCTTCTCTAATGCCCATTTTCTTAAGCTCATTTCAGATAAAATTCAGGAGCTGACAAACTCCAAAGAAAAGTCAGTTTCTTGCTTAGACAAAACCTGTCAAAATCAGCCAAGTGATACTTCATCCTCTGGTGAAGAGGAGAGTACTGACAATGAGGAAGCATTGAATGTTGTAGAAGAAACCTTCGATGAACCCTCACCATCTGCCACAAACAAAATTAGGAATTGGTCCTCAGGTAGTACCAGAAACTACTATCCAAGACCTACTCCCCCAGACGTCCAATATGAGGAAAGAGGTAGTTTTACAACCTCTCAATTTAGTGGTGATGTAGTCCACCAATGGAACATAGATGGCAAATCGGAACATGAGGTCCTTAGTGCCCTACAAGAAATGACCATGGCCCTGTTTACTTACAAAGCCCGCAAGCTTGCCAATTCCCAAGCAGCCACCGCCCTAGTTATAGGATTTTCTGGACAATTGAAATCTTGGTAGGACAATTTCCTGATTGAAGATGAGAGAACAAAAATCCTTAACCACAAATACAAAAAGACCAATGATCGTGGTGTGGAAGTTGAGGACGAAAATGGAATCGAAATGCTTATCCATACCATTACCCTAAATTTCCTAGGCAACCCAAGGGAAGAACAAGCTGCCTCCAAAACTATCCTTATTAACCTTCGTTGTCCAACCCTGACAGAATATCGATGGTATAAGGATGTCTTCCTAACCCATGTACTCAAAAGAGAAGATGGAACCCAAGACTTTTGGAAAGAAAGATTTATCGCAGGACTACCCAAACTCTTTGGGGAAAGAATCCCCAATAAACTTCGCCAAAACTTTGGTATCAACGACATTCCTTTTGGCCTCCTAACCTTTGGACGATTGTTTGGTATTGTCAAATCAGAAGGATTGAGTCTTTGCAATGAAATCAAAATCAAATCCAAATATGGATCAGAACGAGCACAATCTCGTAAAGAGATGGGCATTTTCTGTGAAGCATTTGGAATTACAAAAATTGAAGCCCCTTCTACCACTAGAAAGCGACTTCAAAAGAGGAAGCCCAAACCTACATTCCGAAGGGTCCCTCCAAAACAGCCCAAACCATTTGTCAAAAAAGAACAGCC
Source organism: Carnegiea gigantea (assembly GCA_029747015.1). NCBI lineage: Eukaryota > Viridiplantae > Streptophyta > Magnoliopsida > Caryophyllales > Cactaceae > Carnegiea > Carnegiea gigantea. The sequence continues at coordinate 242,890 of JAKOGI010001237.1, forward strand.
CAAACCTGTTCCTAAAAAGAAGCAAACGCCCCAAAAGAAGCAAAAGCCTATAGTTTGCTACAAATGTGGAAAGGTTGGCCATAAATCTTTCCAATGCAAAACCGAACAAAAGATTAATGAGTTATTTTCTGGAGAACCCGAGCTACAGAAAAAACTCTTAGCCCTTTTGACAACAAATGTTTCTGGAACTCATCAAGATGAAGATTACTATGCTGAGTCCAGTGAGGATTCAGAGCATGAATCATCTCTAATCTTATCCTTAAACGTTATTACCAGTAAGCCACAAAAAGAATTTCTTCTTAATCTCATTTACCAAATTCGTGAGATCGAGACAAAGCGAGAATACCTTGACAAATTAAAGGGTATTATCCTTGAAGAAGAAGAGAAGCCTCCTAAGTTCGAATTAGGACCTTCTTCTTCTTCCTCACTTACTCAAATCTTTGATCGTTACCCAATTACAAACCCATATCAACAAATAACTACCAAACAACTTCAAACTGAGATTAATGATCTCAAAACTCAAGCTCGTTTTCTCAAGACAGAAATTTCTGGTCTTAAAACAAAAGATCTTGAGATTGAAACAAAATTGGCACTCCTTGAGTCCTTTAAAACAAAACCGCTGACTCTTGAAATTGAACCTATTTCAGGTATTCAAGAAACTGAGATTCCACAAACCCAGTTTTTGCAGACAATTTCCAAAGTAACATTTCAAAAATGATATTCTGTTATTACTCTGGTAGTTAACGATTTCTCCATTAATGCAGTCGCTCTCATTGACAGTGGAGCAAATCAAAATTGCATTAAGACAGGAATTGTTCCTACAAAGTTTTGTGAAAGAACAAGGGAGCAATTAGTTAGCGCTAATGGCGAACCCTTGAACATTCACTCCAAGCTTAACAAAGGATAGATTCAAAACAACAATTATTGTTTCAAAAATATTTTCCTCATGTCGACAATATTTCTAATGATATTATTTTAGGAACTCCATTTCTTACACAAATTTATCCTTTTACGGTTAATGAAACAGGTGTCCATACAAAAATTATGGGTAACACTATTTCGTTTCACTTTTTATCTTCTGCTCGCCAAAAGGAAATTTTAAGTCTTCAAGCATCTTCCATTTTTAAGCAAATTAATAGTTTGCAAACCAAAAGAAAACAATTTGCCATTTGTAAGAAGAAATTTCGTTTCTTCGTATCGAAGAACAATTTCAAAATCCTTCTCTTCAGCTCAAAATCAAAGATTTTGAAGAACTAATTAAGAAACGTATATGCTCCTGACCTTCAATGCATTTTGGGAAAGAAAGAAACATATCATTTCTTTACCTTATGAGCTGATTTTGACAAAAGAAATATTCCTACTAAGGCTGACCTACTCAAATGAATTTAGAACTTCTTGACATTGCAAGAAGGAGATTCAAAAGCCTTCTTAACAAAAAACTTATCAGACCTTCAAATCTCCTTAGAGTTGGCAGCATTTTACGTTAATAACGCAACAGAAAGGGAACGAGTGTTCCTAGAATCTTATTAACTATACAAACCTTAAACAAAGTTTTACAATGGATTCGTTATCCCATTCCAAACAAAAGAGATTTACTTAATCGCTTTATGATGCAAAAAATATTTCTAAATTTGACATGAAATCTGGTTTCTGGCAAATTCAGATTGCTGAACAAGATCGTTACAAAACTGCATTTACTGTACCCTTTGGACATTACGAATGGAACGTAATGCCCTTTGGATTAAAAAATGCCCCTTAGAATTTCAAAATATCATGAACGACATTTTACACCTTATACATCTTTCATCATTGTGTACATCGATGATGTCCTTGTATTCTCAAAATCCATTGATCAACATTTTAAACATCTACAAATTTTTTTTGCATATCATTGAGAAAAATGGTCTTACAGTCTCTGCACCAAAATTAGTTTTATTTCAAACAAAATAAGATTCTTGGTCATGATATTTATCAAGGTACCATTAAACCAATTATGAGATCCCTTGCATTTGCTGAAAATTTCCTGATGAAATCAAAGACAAGAAACAGTTGCAACGTTTTCTAGGTTGCCTGAATTATGTCTCTGATTTCTTCCCAAAATTATGACATTTATGTGCACCTTTGTATAAGAGACTTAGGAAAAATCCTGTCCCTTGGACCGAAGAGCATACTAGAATTGTTCAACAAGTCAAGACTAGAGTCAAGTCTCTCCCATGCCTCAATATCCCTCACCCAGCTGCATTCATGATAGTCGAAACTAATGCATCTGACATAAGATATGGAGGCATACTCAAACAAAAATTGGAGTCTCATTCACAAGAACAATTAGTCAGATTTCATTCAAGACTATGGCTCGGTCCTCAACAAAATTATTCTACTATCAAAAAGGAAATATTATCAGTAGTACTGTGTATTTCCAAATTTCAAGATGATCTGTTTTACAAAAAATTTCCACTTCGTATTGATTGCAAATCTGCCAAAGAAATTTTACAAAAGGATGTGAAGAATTTAGTTTCAAAACAAATCTCTGCCCGTTGGCAAGCAATTCTTTCCGCTTTTGATTTCAACATTGAATTTATCAAAGGCGAAAGCAACTCTCTTCCGAATTTCTTAACAAGGGAATTCTTGCAAGGAAACAGTGACAAAAATGTTGTTTTGCCGGAAAACAAATGAGTTCGTCAAGGACCAATAGCAACGGACAAACATCTGAGAATGCTCAGATTTTTCCCACAATTATCTTCACCTCTCTTGACAAAAGGTTCTCTTACCCTGAACCTCCTCCTGACATAAACCCACTTTCACTACCTCCCAACACCTCAAACAATCAAAAGCTTAGTCAAAGTTCCCAGTATCCACATGAACTACTCCTCTTCTACCTTAGAGATCATGAGCTTTACTACACATCATTCTGTGGACCTCGTTACAATGAATATGCAATTTTCATTAACTACCAAGAATGGTTAGTCAATCACGAAATTCCATTCTACCAGTACCTCAAGGTTGTTAAAGCTTACCAAGCAATTCTGCAAACTATTAACAATCACCCGGTACTAATCATTATGCCCACAGGATTCATACAGACATTCATTATTACCATAAACATTTTGAATATTGGACTGCCTTTGAACCACATATATTCAGATTTGTCTCAAAACTTTTCCCTGATCTTCATATTTGCCCAATTGACCAAACCCACTCACATGTCCTAATTCCCTTACGGTATGGGATTCAGTTCGAAACCTCTTGCTTGGTTTCCACCACAAATGGACTACAATTCAAATACCTCCTCGAATTTGCACGTTTCCAACCATAGGTTTTTTCGAACCTGTCCACAAAAATCATTGACAAAGCCGATCACTCAGATGAAGAGACTCTCAGTTCAGCTGGCTCTTCAACAAAACCACAACCACACAATATTGCTGATTATCAAGATTCGCAGGACCCATATAAGTTGTGAATATGACAAAGGCTGGCAAGGTTAAATGACCTTTGGCAAAATGTAAAAGCCAAACAATTCAAAAGATCCTGTAAGGGTCATTTGGCCCTTGCCAAAAGTATAGGCCATTTGTACTAAAGAATCTTTTATTTTGCAGGTCACTTTCGACGAAATTCACTATTAACCAATAGTCACTTCACTCACAAAAGCAAACAGTGTAATGATAAGAATGATGACTCATTTTTCATTACGTGTTCAGGACAAAAGGAATCTACTTTTTCAAAAGAAGATGCACCTTTCGGTGCATGATGGCCGACAAAGAGCATCTACTTTTGAAAAGCAAACAAAATAGCAATTATGGAGAGCACTTACTCCTCCTCTATTTAAGAAGACCGCAAACAAAGAAGAAGGCAGAGTGAATTACAGAGCGATTTACACCCTCTCTTGTAATCTCTCAAGTTTTCTAGCAATTCTAGTTTTCCTTTTTCTCTCTCTCTCTCTATTCTTCAATTCCATTACAATTCTTCTTCTATTACAAAAGTAAGTTCTACAATTGTTCTTGCCTCTTGTATAATTACAAATTCCTGTACAAATTTCAGTTCATAAATAAAAGTTCAGTTTGAGTTTTCGATCCTGCTCTTCCCGGTATTAGAGCCAGGTTACGATCCTAGGACCTGTGGGTTATAGAGCAGGATCGAAAACTCAAACTGAACTTTTATTTATGAACTGAAATTTGTACAGGAATTTGTAATTGTACAAGAGGTAAGGACAATGGTAGAACTTACTTTTGTAATAGAAGAAGAATTGTAATGGAATTGAAGAATAGAGAGAGAGAGAAAAGGAAAACTAGAATTGCTAGAAAACTTAAGAGATTACAAGAGAGGGTCTAAATCGCTCTGTAATTCGCTCTGCCTTCTTTTTTGTTTGCGGTCTTCTTAAATAGAGGAGGAGTAAGTGCTCTCCATAATTGCTATTTTGTTTGCTTTTCAAAAGTAGATACTCTTTGTCGGCCATCATGCACTGAAAAGTGCGTCTTCTTTTGAAAAAGTAGATTCCTTTTATCTTGAACACGTAATAAAAGATGAGTCATCATTCTTATCATTACACTGTTTGCTTTTGTGAGTGGAGTGACTGTTGGTGAACAGTAAATTTTCTCGAAAGTGACCTACAAAAGAAAAGATTCGTTAGTACGAATGACCTTTACTTTTGCCAAGGGCTAAATGACCCTTGCAGGCTCTTTTGAATTATTTGGCTTTTGCATTTTTTCATAGGTCATTTAACCTTTGCCAGCCTTTGTCATATTCACAGCTCATATGGGTCCTGTAAATCTTGATAATCAGCAATATTGTGTGGTTGTGGCTTAGTTGAAGAGCCAGCTGAACTGAAAGTCTCTTCATCTGAGTGATTGGCTTTGTCAATGATTTTTGTGGACAGGTTCGAATAAACCTGTGGTTGGAAACGTGCAAATTTGAGGAGGTATTTGCATTGTAGTCCACTTGTGGTGGAAACCAAGCAAGAGGTTTTGAACTGAATCCCATAACGTAAGGGAATTAGGACATGTGAGTGGGTTTGGTCAATTGGGCAAATATGAAGATCAGGGAAAAGTTTTGAGACAAATCTGAATATATATGGTTCAAAGGCAGTCCAATATTCAAAATGTTTGTGGTAATAATTGAATGTCTGTGTGAATCCTGTGGGCATAATGATTAGTACCGGGTGATTGTTAACAGTTTGCAGAAGTGCTTGGTAAGCTTTAACAACCTTGAGGTACTAGTAGAATGGAATTTCGTGATTGACTAACCATTCTTGGTAGTCAATGAAAATCGCATATTCATTGTAACGAGGGCCACAGAATGATGTGTAGTAAAGCTCATGATCTCTAAGGTAGAAGAGGAGTGGTTCATGTGGATACTGGGAACTTTGACTAGGCTTTTGATTGTTTAAGGTGTTGGGAGGTAGTGAAAGTGGGTTTATGTCAGGAGGAGGTTCAGGGTAAGAGAACCTTTTGTCAAGAGAGGTGAAGATAATTGTGAGAAAAATCTGAGCATTCTCAGATGTTTGTCCGTTGCTATTGGTCCTTGACGAACTCATTTGTTTTCCTGCAAAACAACATTTTTTTCACTCTTTCCTTGCAAGAATTCTCTTGTTAAGAAATTCGGAAGAGAGTTGCTTTCGCCTTTGATAAATTCAATGTCGAAATCAAAAGCAGAAAGAATTGCTTGCCAACGGGCAAAGATTTGTTTTGAAACTAAATTCTTCACATCCTTTTGTAAAATTTCTTTGGTAGATTTGCAATCAATATGAAGTAGAAATTTTTTGTAAAACAGATCATCTTGAAATTTGGAAATACACAGTACTATTGATAATATTTCCTTTTTGATAGTAGAATAATTTTGCTAAGGACCGAGCCATAGTCCTGACTGAAATCTGACTAATTGTTCTTGTGAATGGGACTCCAATTTTTGTTTGAGTATGCCTCCATATACTATGTCAGATGCATCAGTTTCGACTATCATGAATGCAGCTGGGTGAGGGACATTTAGGCATGGGAGAGACTTAACTCTAGTCTTGACTTGTTGAACAATTCTAGTATGCTCTTTGGTCCAAGGGACAGGATTTTTCCTAAGTCTCTTATACAAAGGTGCACATAAATGTCGTAATTTTGGGAAGAAATCAGAGACATAATTCAGGCTACCAAGAAAACGTTGTAACTGTTTCTTGTCTTTGATTTCATCAGGAAATTTGTCAGCAAATGCAAGGGATCCCATAATTGGTTTAATGGTACCTTGATAAATATCATGACCAAGAAATCTTATTTTTGTTTGAAATAAAACTAATTTTGGTGCAGAGACTGCAAGACCATTTTTCTCAATGATATGCAGAAAAATTTATAGATGTTCAAAATGTTGATCAATGGATTTTGAGAATACAAGAAAATCATCGATGTACACAATGACGAAAGATGGATAAGGTGTAAAAATGTCGTTCATGATATTTTGAAATTCTGAGGGGGCATTTTTTAATCCAAAGGGCATTACGTTCCATTCGTAATGTCCAAAGGGTACAGTAAATGTAGTTTTGTAACGATCTTGTTCAGCAATCTGAATTTCCCAGAAACCAGATTTCATGTCAAATTTAGAAAATATTTTTGCATCATAAAGGGGATTAAGTAAATCTCTTTTGTTTGGAATGGGATAACGAATCCATTGTAAAACTTTGTTTAGAGGTTTGTAGTTAATAACGAGCCTAGGAACACCTCATTCCTTTTCTGCTGCGTAAAAACGTAAAATGCTGCACAACTCCAAGGAGATTTGGAAGGTCTGATAAGTTTTTTGTTAAGAAGGCTTTGAATCTCCTTCTTGCAATGTTCAAGAAGTTCTAAATTCATTTGAGTAGGTCGAGCCTTAGTAGGAATATTTCTTTCGTCAAAATCAGGCTCATAAGGTAAAGAAATGATATGTTTCTTTCTTTCCCAAAATGCATTGGGAAGGTCAGAGCATATATGTTTCTTAATTAGTTCTTCAAAATCTTTGATTTTGAGCTAAAGAGAAGGATTTTGAAATTGTTCTTCGATACGAAGATACGAAATTTCTTCTGTAAATGGCAAATTTGTTTTCTTTTGGTTTGCAAACTATTAATTTGCTTAAAAATGGAAGATGCTTGAAGACTTAAAATTTTCTTTTGGCGAGCAGAAGATAAAAAGGGAAACGAAATAGCGTTGCCCATAATTTTTGTATGGACACCTGTTTCATTAACCGTAAAAGGATAAATTTGTGTAAGAAATGGAGTTCCTAAAATAATATCATTAGAAATATTGTCGACGATAAGGAAAATATTTTTGAAACAATAATTGTTGTTTTGAATATATCCTTTGTTAAGCTTGGAATGAATGTTCAAGGGTTCGCCATTACCGCTGGCTAATTGCTCCCTTGTTCTTTCACAAAACTTTGTAGGAACAATTCCTGTCTTAATGCAATTTTGATCTGCTCCACTGTCAATAAGAGCGACTGCATTAATGGAGAAATCGTTAACTACCAGAGTAACAACAGAATACCATTTTTGAAATGTTACGTTGGAAATTGTCTTTAAAATCTGGGTTTGTGGAATCTCAGTTTCTTGAATACCTGAAATAGGTTCAGTTTCAAGAGTCAGCGGTTTTGTTTTAAAGGACTCAGGGAGTGCCAATTTTGTTTCAATCTCAAGATCTTTTCTTTTAAGACCAGAAATTTCTGTCTTGAGAAAACGAACTTGAGTTTTGAGATCATTAATCTCAGTTTGAAGTTGTTTGGTAGTAATTTGTTGATATGGGTTTGTAATTAGGTAACGATCAAGGATTTGAGTAAGTGAGAAAGAAGAAGAAGGTCCTAATTCGAACTTAGGAGGCTTCTCTTCTTCTTCAAGGATAATACCCTTTAATTTGTCAAGGTATTCTTGCTTTGTTTCGATCTTAGGAATTTGGCAAATGAGATCAAGAAGAAATTCTTTTTGTGGTTTGCTGGTAATAATGTTTAAGGATAAGATTGGAGATGATTCATACTCTGAATCCTCACTGGACTCAGCATAGTAATCTTCATCTTGATCAGATCCAGAAACATTTGTTGTCAAAAGGGCTAAGAGTTTTTTCTGTAGCTCGGGTTCTCCAGAAAATAACTCATTAATCTTTTGTTCGGTTTTGCATTGGAAAGATTTATGGCCAACTTTTCCACATTCGTAGCAAACTATAGGCTTTTGCTTCTTTTGGGCCGTTTGCTTTTTTTTGGGAACAGGTTTGGGCTGTTCTTTTTTGACAAATGGTTTGGGCTGTTTTGGAGGGACCCTTCGGAATGTAGGTTTGGGCTTCCTCTTTTGAAGTCGCTTTCTAGTGGTAGAAGGGGCTCCAATTTTTGTAATCCCAAATGCTTCACAGAAAGTGCCCATCTCTTTGCGAGATTGTGCTCGTTCTGATCCATATTTGAATTGGATTTTGATTTCATTGCAAAGAGTCAATCCTTCTGATTTGACAATACCGAACATTTGTCCAAAGGTTAGGAGGCCAAAAGGAATGTCATTGGTACCAAAGTTTTGGCAAAGTTTATTGAGGATTCTTTCCCCAAAGAGTTTGGGTCGTCATGTAATAAATCTTTCTTTCCAAAAGTCTTGGGTTCCATCTTCTCTTTTGAGTACATGGGTTAGGAAGACATCCTTATACCATCGATATTCTGTCAGGGTTGGACAACGAAGGTTAACAAGGATAGTTTTGGAGGCAGCTTGTTCTTCCCTTGGGTTGCCTAGGAAATGTAGGGTAATGGTATGGATAAGCATTTCGGCTCCATTTTCGTCCTTAACTTCCGCACCACGATCATTAGTCTTTTTGTATTTGTGGTTAAGGATTTTTGTTCTCTCATCTTCAGTCAGGAAATTGTCCCACCAAGATTTCAATTGTCCAGAAAATCCTATAACTAGGGCGGTGGCTGCTTGGGAATTGGTAAGCTTGCGGGCTTTGTAAGCCAGCAGGGCCATGGTCATTTCTTGTAGGGCACTAAGGATCTCATGTTCCGATTTGCCATCTATGTTCCATTGGTGGACTACATCACCACTAAATTGAGAAGTTGTAAAACTACCTCTTTCCCCATATTGGATGTCTGAGGGAGTAGGTCTTGGATAGTAGTTTCTGGTACTACCTAAGGACCAATTCCTAATTTTACTTATGGCAGATGGTGAGGGTTCATCGAAGGTTTCTTCTACAACATTCAATGCTTCCTCATTGTCAGTACTCTCCTCTTCACCAGAGGATGAGCTATCACTTGGCTGATTTTGACAGGTTTTGTCTAAGCAAGAAACTGACTTTTCTCTGGAGTCTGTCAGCTCCTGAATTTTATCTGAAATGAGCTTAAGAAAATGGGCATTAGAGAAGGCTTCCGAAAATGACTCTTCATTGGCCTTCGGAATACTATCAGTTTTAAAAAAAGGTTTTGACACTTGGTCAGTATAACTGGTACTTGGAGTGTTTGTGATGCTTGGTTTCTTTGTTTCTTCTATCCTCAAGGAAACATGGTTTAATTGAGTGGCAATAGTCTGGAGGATAGTGTTTGTGCAATTGGCTTATTGAAGGACCTTTTTGAGGCCATCAAGTTTGACTGCATCATTCCCCTCCCGGCCATTGTGAAAAGGTGTAGCCAGAATGGGTTCACCTTTG
>JAKOGI010001237.1:255000-266489 GCA_029747015.1 Carnegiea gigantea
TTTCTTTACATTATGAGCCTGATTTTGACGAAAGAAATATTCCTTTTTCTCTCTCTCTCTCTATTCTTCAATTCCATTACAATTCTTCTTCTATTACAAAAGTAAGTTCTACAATTGTTCTTACCTCTTGTACAATTACAAATTCCTGTATAAATTTCAGTTCATAAATAAAACTTCTGCATTTAGATTAAGTGATCGAGGTTCATGCCCAAAGTTATGTTTGCATAGAGCCGTGCATAATGGCGGTGTTAAGTGGCGTTAGTCAGCCTTTGATACTGTTGGTCAGCCATGGTGAAGGTGGTCCCAGTTGGTGGTTCCATCATTAACATTTGTCCGCATTTAGGATTCGGTCATGCATCAAAGTCATGGCGTCTAGATTAAAAAGGATGTTATCCTTAAGGGCTGATAGCAGCCATAGCGACATTGTTAACTCAAATGAACAAAGAACTGGTCCAATCTTTAAGGCACCGTCCCCAGACAATTATGCCAATTGGAACTTACCCAGAATAGAAGAAGATCTCTCTACTCCTGGTCCTTCAAATTTTAGATGCTCTTTTTCTGACTTCTCCTCTGCTAGATCTGAACCTTTAGACAATTCTCAAAGATGTCGATTTCAGGCCCCAATTCCTGAACCCGTTATTGATCCTCCTTCTCCAACTTCGTCTGGAATTGGAGCAGCCATCAATGTTCTTACAACACCTGGTTTTACTATTAATTAGGAAACAATCAAAGAAGACTACTATTCCAGTAGAAATGCTTCTTTACGTACCTGGTTTGAACAAATGGACAGAAACCTAAGAGAAGAGATCAAAAAGGAATGGATTACAGACATGGAACGTCTGCAAGTTAATTTTCGTTTCTTCCTCTGGTTTTCAACATTTGCTTCGAAAAAGGGTATGCAAAATGTCTATTTAATTTCTAGCCTTAATGTCCAAATAAGTTTACAAAAAATTTGGCATTTTTCAAATGGTTCCACCGTTTCGTCAGTTCATCCTCCACCAGGTGACCTCAAAATCCTCCTCAAAGGTGAACCCATTCTTGCTACACCTTTTCGTAAAGGCCGGGAAGAGAATGATATAGCTAAACTTGATGACCTCAAAAAGGTCCATCAACAAGCCAAATTACACAAACACTATCCTCCAGACTATTGCCACTCAATTAAACCATGTTTCCTTGAGTATAGAAGAAATAAAGAAACCAAGCATCACAAACACTCCAAGTACTAGTTATACTGACCAAGTGTCAAAATCTTTTTTCAAAACTGATAGTACTCCCAAGGCCAATGAAGAGTCATTTTCGGAAGCCTTCTCTAATGCCCATTTTCTTAAGCTCATTTCAGACAAAATTCAGGAGCTGACAGACTCCAAAGAAAAGTCAGTTTCTTGCTTAGACAAAACCTGTCAAAATCAGCCAAGTGATACTTCATCCTCTGGTGAAGAGGAGAGTACTGACAATGAGGAAGCATTGAATGTTATAGAAGAAACCTTCGATGAACCCTCACCATCTGCCATAAACAAAATTAGGAATTGGTCCTCAGGTAGTACCAGAAACTACTATCCAAGACCTACTTCCCCAGACATCCAATATGAGGAAAGAGGTAGTTTTACAACCTCTCAATTTAGTGGTGATGTAGTCCACCAATGGAACATAGATGGCAAATCGGAACATGAGGTCCTTAGTACCCTACAAGAAATGACCATGGCCCTGTCGGCTTACAAAGCCCGCAAGCTTACCAATTCCCAAGCAGCCACCGCCCTAGTTATAGGATTTTCTGGACAATTGAAATCTTGGTGGGACAATTTCCTGACTGAAGATGAGAGAACAAAAATCCTTAACCACAAATACAAAAAGACCGATGATCGTGGCGTGGAAGTTGAGGACGAAAATGGAGCCGAAATGCTTATCCATACCATTACCCTACATTTCCTAGGCAACCCAAGGGAAAAACAAGCTGCCTCCAAAACTATCCTCATTAACCTTCGTTGGCCAACCCTGACAGACTATCGATGGTATAAGGATGTCTTCCTAACCCATGTACTCAAAAGAGAAGATGGAACCCAAGACTTTTGGAAAGAAAGATTTATTGCAGGACTACCCAAAATCTTTGGGGAAAGAATCCTCAATAAACTTCGCCAAAACTTTGGTACCAATGACATTCCTTTTGGCCTTCTAACCTTTGGACAATTGTTTGGTATTGTCAAATCAGAAAGATTGACTCTTTGCAATGAAATCAAAATCCAATCCAAATATGGATCAGAACGAGCATAATCTCGTAAAGAGACGGGCACTTTCTGTGAAGCATTTGGGATTACAAAAATTGAAGCCCCTTCTACCACCAGAAAGCGACTTCAAAAGGGGAAGCCCGAACTTGCATTCCGAAGGGTCCCTCCAAAATAGCCCAAACCATTTGTCAAAAAGGAACAGCCCAAACCTGTTCCCAAAAGGAAGCAAACGGCCCAAAAGAAGCAAAAGCCTGTAGTTTGCTACAAATGTGGAAAGGTTGGCCATAAATCTTTCCAATGTAAAACCGAACAAAAGATTAATGAGTTATTTTCTGGTGAACCCGAGCTACAGAAAAGCTCTTAGTCCTTTTGACAACAAATGTTTCTGGATCTGATCAAGATGAAGATAACTATGCTGAGTCCAGTGAGGATTCAGAGTATGAATCATCTCCAATCTTATCCTTAAACGTTATTACCAGTAAACCACAAAAAGAATTTCTTCTTGATCTCATTTGCTAAATTCCTGAGATCGAAACAAAGCGAGAATACCTTGACAAATTAAAGGGTATTATCCTTGAAGAAGAAGAGAAGCCTCCTAAGTTCGAATTAGGACCTTCTTCTTCTTCTCACTTACTCAAATCTTTGATCGTTACCCAATTACAAACCCATATCAACAAATTGCTGCCAAACAACTTCAAACTAAGATTAATGATCTCAAAACTCAAGTTCGTTTTCTCAAGACAGAAATTTCTGGTCTTAAAACAAAAGATCTTGAGATTGAAACAAAATTGGCACTTCTTGAGTCCTTTAAAACAAAACCGCTGACTCTTGAAACTGAACCTATTTCAGGTATTCAAGAAACTGAGATTCCACAAACCCAATTTTTACAGGCAATTTCCAAAGTAACATTTCAAAAATGGTATTCTGTTGTTACTCTGGTACTTAGCGATTTCTCCATTAATGCAGTCGCTCTCATTGACAGTGAAGTAGATCAAAATTGCATTAAGACAGGAATTGTTCCTACAAAGTTTTGTGAAAGAACAAGGGAGCAATTAGTTAGCGCTAATGGCGAACCCTTGAACATTCATTCCAAGCTTAGCAAAGGATATATTCAAAACAACAACTATTGTTTCAAAAACATTTTCCTTATCGTCGACAATATTTCTAAAAATATTATTTTAGGAACTCCATTTCTTACACAAATTTATTCTTTTATGGTTAATGAAACAGGTGTCCATACAAAAATTATGGGCAACACTATTTCGTTTCCCTTTTTATCTTCTGCTCACCAAAAGGAAATTTTAAGTCTTCAAGCATCTTCCATTTTTAAGCAAATTAATAGTTTGCAAACCAAAAGAAAACAAAATTTGCCATTTACGAGAAGAAATTTCCTATCTTCGTATCAAAGAACGACTACAAAATCCGTCTATTCAGCTCAAAATCAAAGATTTTGAAGAACTAATTAAGAAACGTATATGCTCTGATACCAGGAAGAGCAGGATCGAAAACTCAAACTGAACTTTTATTTATGAACTGAAATTTGTACAAGAATTTGTAATTGTACAAGAGGTAAGACCAATTGTGGAACTTACTTTTGTAATACAAGAACAATTGGAATGGAATTGAAGAATAGAGAGAGAGCGAATTACGGAGCGATTTACACCCTCTCTTGTAATCTCTCAAGTTTTCTAGCAATTCTAGTTTTCCTTTTTCTCTCTCTCTCTATTCTTCAATTCCATTACAATTCTTCTTCTATTATAAAAGTAAGTTCTACAATTGTTCTTACCTCTTGTACAATTACAAATTCCTGTACAAATTTCACTTCATAAATAAAAGTTCAGTTTGAGTTTTCGATCCTGCTCTTCTGTAAACTTATGAGTTCTTCATGAGTTTTGCAAGAATAGGCTTTGATAAAATCAAAGGTACCAATTTTGTAGAGGGTGTCTACTTCTATTCTAGGTAAGTTCCAATTGGCATAATTGTCTGGGGACGGTGCCCTAAAGATTGGACCAGTTCTTTGTTCATTTGAGTTAACAATGTCGCTATGGCCGCTATCAGCCCTTAAGGATAACATCCTTCTTAATCTAGACGCCATGACTTTGATGCATGACCTAATCCTAAATGCAGACAGATGTTAATGACGGGACCACCAACTAGGACCACCTTCACCCCGGTTGACCAACAGTATCAAAGGCTGACCAATGCCACTTAACACCACCGTTATGCACGGCTCTATGCAAACAGAACTTTGGGCATGAACCTCGATCACTTACTCTAAATGCAGAAGTTTGTTACACTCTTGGCTCTGATACCAGGAAGAGCAGGATCGAAAACTCAAACTGAACTTTTATTTATGAACTGAAATTTATATAGGAATTTGTAATTGTACAAGAGGTAAGAATAATTGTAAAACTTACTTTTATAATAGAAGAAGAATTGTAATGGAATTGAAGAATATTTCTTTACCTTATGAGCCTGATTTTGACATATATCGAGTTTATATAAATATTTGTCGAAAGTGAATTTTATCAAAGCCTATTCTTGCAAAACTCATAAAGAAGTCATAAGTTTACAAAATGGCCTACAAACTATCGATATGATAAAGCAATATTCTATTGATAGTCATTTGAAAGCCAAATATAGATTTATGCATATTAGATTAGTACAAGTAGCCATTAAACCTCTCTTAAAGAAAGGTATTAAAGCTCCCATTTACATGGCTTTAAGAGACAAAAGATTGAAAAAATACAAATCTTCATTATTAGCTGTTATTCAGACAAATATTTGCAAGGGTCCTATCTTTTTCAATTGTTATCCTGATTTTCTGGTTGATCTAATTTGCCCCATGACAACAAAAGCTCTTAAACTCGATGTGCATATCCAAGGTAACGAGTTTCTGGACTTCAAAAATTTCGTTGTCATATATCGAGTTTATTTTCGACTCATGTCTACAAATTTGAATACAAGATTTCTTAACCCTCTTCCTTCAAATTCTCAGGAAACAATTCTTCTCCAAATCGAGGACGAAAAGCCAACCGTCTTCACTCTAAAATTACTCAAATGGGATGAGATCACTCTTTCCGATGAGATCGAGTTGCAAGAACCTCAGCAACCCGCACAAATGGAACGTCGGGAAATCGAACAAATAGTTGAAGAACCAGATGGCAGGGTGATTCTCAAATTCAGATCACACTCCATAAGGGAATATCTCTCTACCACTGGTCCTTCAAATTTTAGACGCTCTTTTTCTGACTTCTCCTCTGCTAGATCTGAACCTTTAGACAATTCTCATAGATATCGATTTCGGGCCCCAATTCCTAAACCTGTTATTGATCCTCCTTCTCCAACTTCATCTGGAATTGGAGCAGCCATCAATGTTCTTACAACACCTGGTTTTACCATTAACTGGGAAACAATCAAAGAAGACTACTATTCCAGTAGAAATGCTTCTTTACGTACCTGGTTTGAACAAATGGACAGAAACCTAAGAGAAGATATCAAAAAGGAATGGATTGCATACATGGAACGTCTGCAAGTTAATTTTCCTTTCTTCCTCTGGTTTCTAACATTTGCTTCAAAAAAGGGTATGCAAAATGTCTATTCAATTCCTAGTCTTAATGTCCAAACAAATTTACAAAAAATTTGGCGTTTTTCAAATGGTTCCACTGTTTCTTCAGTTCACCCTGCACCAGATGACCTCAAAATTCGCCTCAAAGGTGAACCCATTCTGGCTACACCTTTTCGCAAAGGCCGGGAGGGGAATGATACAGTCAAACTTAATGACCTCAAAAAGGTCCATCAACAAGCCAATTACACAAATACTATCCTCCAGACTATTGCCACTCAATTAAACCGTGTTTCTTTGAGGATAGAAGAAATAAAGAAACCAAGCATCACAAACACTTCAAGTACCAGTTATACTGACCAAGTGTCACAACCTTTTTTCAAAACTGATAGTATTCCCAAGGCCAATGAAGAGTCATTTTCGGAAGCCTTATCTAATGCCCATTTTCTTAAGCTCATTTCAGACAAAATTCAGGAGCTGACGGACTCCAAAGAAAAGTCAGTTTTTTGCTTAGACAAAACCTGTCAAAATCAGCTAAGTGATACTTCATCCTCTGGTGAAGAGGAGAGTACTGGGAATGCGGAAGCATTGAATGTTATAGAAGAAACCTTCGATGAACCCTCACCATCTGCCATAAACAAAATTAGGAATTGGTCCTCAGGTAGTACCAGAAACTACTATCCAAGACCTACTCCCCCAGACATCTAATACGAGGAAAGAGGTAGTTTTACAACCTCTCAATTTAGTGGTGATATAGTCCACCAATGGAACATAGATGGCAAATCGGAACATGAGATCCTTAGTACCCTACAAAAAATGACCATGGCCCTGTCGGCTTACAAAGCCCGCAAGCTTACCAGTTCCCAAGCAGCCACTGCCCTAATTATAGGATTTTCTGGACAATTGAAATCTTGGTGGGATAATTTCCTGACTGAAGATGAGAGAACAAAAATCCTTAACCACAAATACAAAAAGACTGATGATCGTGGTGTGGAAGTTGAGGACGAAAATGGAGCCGAAATGCTTGTCCATACCATCACCATACATTTCCTAGGCAACCCAAGGGAAGAACAAGCTGCCTCCAAAACTATCCTTATTAACCTTCGTTGTCCAACCCTGACAGACTATCGATGGTATAAGGATGTCTTCCTAACCCATGTACTCAAAAGAGAAGATGAAGCTCAAGACTTTTGGAAAGAAAGATTTATTGCAGGACTACCCAAACTCTTTGGGGAAAGAATCCTCAATAAACTTCGCCAAAACTTTGGTACCAATGACATTCCTTTTGGCCTCCTAACCTTTGGACAATTGTTTGGTATTATCAAATCAGAAGGATTGACTCTTTGCAATGAAATCAAAATCCAATCCAAATATGGATCAGAACGAGCATAATCTCGTAAAGAGATTGGCACTTTTTGTGAAGCATTTGGAATTACAAAAATTGAAGCCCCTTCTACCACCAGAAAGCGACTTCAAAAGAGGAAGCCCAAACCTACATTTCGAAGGGTCCCTCCAAAACAGCCCAAACCATTTGTCAAAAAAGAACAGCCCAAACCTATTCCCAAGAAGAAGCAAATGGCCCAAAAGAAGCAAAAGCCTGTAGTTTGCTGCAAATGTGGAAAGGTTGGCCATAAATCTTTCCAATGTAAAACCGAACAAAAGATTAATGAGTTATTTTCTAGAGAACCCGAGCTACAAAAAAAACTCTTAGCCCTTTTGACAACAAATGTTTCTGGATCTGATCAAGATGAAGATTACTATGCTGAGTCTAGTGAGGATTCAGAGTATGAATCATCTCCAATCTTTTCCTTAATTTTATTACCAGTAAACCACAAAAAGAATTTCTTCTTGATCTCATTTGCCAAATTCCTGAGATCGAAACAAAGCGAGAATACCTTAACAAATTAAAGGGTATTATCCTTGAAGAAGAAGAGAAGCCTCCTAAGTTCGAATTACTCAAATCTTCACTTACTCAAATCTTTGATCGTTACCCAATTACAAACCCATATCAACAAATTACTGCCAAACAACTTCAAACTGAGATTAATGATCTCAAAACTCAAGTTCGTTTTCTCAAGACAGAAATTTCTAGTCTTAAAACAAAAGATCTTGAGATTGAAACAAAATTGGCACTCCTTGAGTCCTTTAAAACAAAACCGCTGACTCTTGAAACTGAACCTATTTCAGGTATTCAAGAAACTGAGATTCCACAAACCCAGTTTTTACAGACAATTTCCAAAGTAACATTTCAAAAATGGTATTCTGTTGTTACTCTGGTAGTTAACGATTGCTCCATTAATGCAGTCGCTCTCATTGACAGTGGAGCAGATCAAAATTGCATTAAGACAGTAGTTGTTCCTACAAAGTTTTGTGAAAGAACAAGGGAGCAATTAGTTAGCGCTAATGGCGAACCCTTGAACATTCATTCCAAGCTTAACAAAGGGTATATTCAAAACAACAATTATTGTTTCAAAAACATTTTCTTTATCGTCGACAATATTTCTAATGATATTATTTTAGGAACTCCATTTCTTACACAAACTTATCCTTTTACGGTTAATGAAACAGGTGTCCATACAAAAATTATGGGCAACACTATTTCGTTTCCCTTTTTATCTTCTGCTCACTAAAAGGAAATTTTAAGTCTTCAAGCATCTTCCATTTTTAAGCAAATTAATAGTTTGCAAACCAAAAGAAAACAAATTTGCCATTTACAAGAAGAAATTTCATATCTTCGTATCAAAGAACAATTTCAAAATCCTTCTCTTCAGCTCAAAATCAAAGATTTTGAAGAACTGATTAAGAAACGTATATGCTCTGACCTTCCCAATGCATTTTGGGAAAGAAAGAAACATATCATTTCTTTACCTTATGAGCCTGATTTTGACAAAAGAAATATTCCTACTAAGGCTCGACCTACTCAAATGAATTTAGAACTCCTTGAACATTGCAAGAAGGAGATTCGAAGCCTTCTTAACAAAAAACTTATCAGACCTTCCAAATCTCCTTAGAGTTGTGCAGCATTTTACGTTAATAACGCAGCAGAAAAGGAACGAGGTGTTCCTAGACTCGTTATTAACTATAAACCTCTAAACAAAGTTTTACAATGGATTCGTTATCCCATTCCAAACAAAAGAGATTCACTTAATCGTCTTTATGATGCAAAAATATTTTCTAAATTTGACATGAAATCTGGTTTCTGGAAAATTCAGATTGCTGAATAAGATCGTTACAAAACTGCATTTACTGTACCCTTTGGACATTACGAATGGAACGTAATGCCCTTTGGATTAAAAAATGCCCCCTTAGAATTTCAAAATATCATGAATGACATTTTTACACCTTACACATCTTTCATCATTGTGTACATCGATGATGTCCTTGTATTCTCAAAATCCATTGATCAACATTTTAAACATCTACAAATTTTTCTGCATATCATTGAGAAAAATGGTCTTACAGTCTCTGCACCAAAATTAGTTTTATTTCAAACAAAAATAAGATTTCTTGGTCATGACATTTATCAAGGTACCATTAAACCAATTATGAGATCCCTTGCATTTGCTGACAAATTTCCTGATGAAATCAAAGACAAGAAATAGTTGCAACGTCTTCTAGGTTGCCTGAATTAGGTCTCTAATTTCTTCCCAAAATTACGATATTTGTGTGCACCTTTTTATAAGAGACTTAGGAAAAATCTTGGCCTTTGGACCAAAGAGCATACTAGAATTGTTTAACAAGTCAAGACTAGAGTTAAGTCTCTCCCATGCCTGAATATCCCTCACCCAGCTGCATTCATGATAGTCGAAACTTATGCATCTGACATAGGATATGGAGGCATACTCAAACAAAAATTGGAGTCTCATTCACAAGAACAATTAGTCAGATTTCATTGAGGACTGTGGCTCGGTCCTCAACAAAATTATTCTACTATCAAAAAGGAAATATTATCAGTAGTACTGTGTATTTCCAAATTTCAAGATGATCTATTTTATAAAAAATTTCTACTTCGTATTGATTGCAAATCTGCCAAAGAAATTTTACAAAAGGATGTGAAGAATTTAGTTTCAAAACAAATCTTTGCCCGTTGGCAAGCAATTCTTTCCGCTTTTGATTTCGACATTGAATTTGTCAAAGGCGAAAGCAACTCTCTTCCGGATTTCTTAACAAGAGAATTCTTGCAAGGAAAGAGTGACAAAAATGTTGTTTTGCAGGAAAACAAAGGAGTTCGTCAAGGACCAATAGCAACGGACAAACATCTGAGAATGCTCAGATTTTTCCCACAATTATCTTCACCTCTCTTGACAAAAGGTTCTCTTACCCTGAACCTCCTCCTGACATAAACCTACTTTCACTACCTCCCAACACCTCAAACAATCAAAAGCCTAGTCAAAGTTCCCAGTATCGACATGAACCACTCCTCTTCTACCTTAGAGATCATGAGCTTTACTACACATCATTCTGTGGCCCTCGTTACAATGAATATGCAATTTCCATTGACTACCAAGAATGGTTCGTCAATCACGAAATTCCATTCTACCAGTACCTCAAGGTTGTTAAAGCTTACCAAGCACTTCTGCAAACTGTTAACAATCACCCGGTACTAATAATTATGCCCACAGGATTCGTACAGACATTCAATTATTACCACAAACATTTTGAATATTAGACTGCCTTTGAACCACATATATTCAGATTTGTCTCAAAACTTTTCCCTGATCTTCATATTTTCCTAATTGACCAAACCCGCTCACATGTCCTAATTCCCTTACGTTATGGGATTCATTCGAAACCTCTTGCTTGGTTTCCACCACAAATGGACTATAATGCAAACACCTCCTCGAATTTGCACGTTTCCAATCACAGGTTTATTCGAACCTATCCACAAAAATCATTGACAAAGCCAATCACTCAGATGAAGAGACTCTTAGTTCAGCTAGCTCTTCACCAAAACCATAAACACAATATTGCTGATTATCAAGATTCACAGGACCCATATGAGCCGTGAATATGACAAAGGCTGGCAAAAGTTAAATGACCTTTGGCAAAATACAAAAGCCAAATAATTCAAAAGAGCCTGCAAGGGTCATTTGGCCCTTGGCAAAAGTAAAGGCCATTCGTACTAACGAATCTTTTCTTTTGCATGTCACTTTCGACAAAATTTACTGTTCACCAACAGTCACTTCACTCACAAAAGCAAATAGTGTAATGATAAGAATGATGACTCATCTTTCATTACGTGTTCAAGACAAAAGGAATCTACTTTTTCAAAAGAAGACGCACCTTTCGGTGCATGATGGCCGACAAAGAGCATCTACTTTTGGAAAGAAAACAAAATAGCAATTATGGAGAGCACTTACTCCTCCTCTATTTAAGAAGACCGCAAACAAAAAAGAAGGCAGAGCGAATTACAGAGCGATTTACACCCTCTCTTGTAATCTCCCAAGTTTTCTAGCAATTCTAGTTTTCCTTTTTCCCCCTCTCTCTATTCTTCAATTCCATTACAATTCTTCTTCTATTGCAAAAGTAAGTTCCACAATTGTTCTTACCTCTTGTACAATTACAAATTCCTGTACAAATTTCAGTTCATAAATAAAAGTTCAGTTTGAGTTTTCGATCCTGCTCTTCCTGGTGTGTGTGTGTGTGTGTGTGTGTGTGTGTGTATGTATGTATGCATGCATGCAATATATATATGTATATGC
>JAKOGI010001237.1:266589-277506 GCA_029747015.1 Carnegiea gigantea
CTCTTAATGTCATTTCCTCCAAATCCAAAAAAGAATTCCTTATTGAGTTAATAGGACAAATCCCTGACCTAGATGTCAAAAAGATTATCTTGGGGTGGACAGAGGAGACACTAGAACCATTTTGAAAATGCCAAACTTTCATAAGGGAAGTTTGAACATTAATACTGGGTATGTGGTAAACATTCTGAAGACCATGTTTGGAAGCAAATGTAGGGAACCAAAGAAAGAAAGGAATATTTGTACGAAGACGTTCCATGTCCGAAATCCACTCTTTTTTAATGGATTCCATGAGGGAACGATCCATTTGTTCGAACCAAGTTCGCAAAGAGATATTTAGAACTGAGTAATAATCAGCTTTGATCATATCCCAGTCTATTTGGAAGTTTTTGAAAGAAATACCATTAATTGAAGCTCCAATTCCAGATGTAGTCGGAGATGGAGGATCAATAATAGGCTCAGGTATAGGATTACGAAACCTATAACGAGTCGAATTGTCGACATGTTCAGAAGAGGAAGCAATATCTGAAAATGATCGTCTATAATTGGATGGATAAGAATGGTCAGGAGTTTCTTTGATAGAGAAGGAACGAAACTTAAGAAGAATTCGGCCATCAGATTCTTCTACAATTTCGTCAATATCTCTTCTTTCAATTTGTAAGGAAGGTTGAGGCTCGTGGAGCTCAAGCTCATCTGGGAGAGTTATTTCATCCCATTTGAGTAATTTTTTGGAGTGAAGACAGTGGGTTTCTCGTCTCCAATTTGAAGTAAAATTGTTTCTTAGGAATTAGAAGGAAGAGGGTTTAAAAACCTTGTATTTAAATTTGTACTCATAAGTCGAAAATAAATACGATACATAACAACAAAATTTTTGAAGTCTAAAAATTCATTGCCTTGTATATGAACATCAAGCTTGAGGGCTTCTGTTGTCATAGGACAGGTTAAATCAACCATAAAATCGGGATAGCAATTGAAAAATATAGGACCTTTGCAAATGTTAGTTTAAATAACTGCAAGTAAAGAAGATTTGTATTTACGTAATCTTTTGTCACGTAAAGCCATGTAAATGGGAGCATTAATACCTTTCCTTACCAAAGGTTTAATGGCTACTTGTACTAAACCAATATGCATAAATAGATATTTTGCTTGTAAATGTAAATTAATAGCATTTTGTTTAAGCATGTCAATAGTTTGTAAACCATTTTGTAAACTAATGACTTCTTCATGCGTTTTGCAAGAATAAGCTTTCATGAAATCAAACGTGCCAATTTTGTAAGTGGTGTCTAACTCTATTCTAGGGAGAGACCAATTTGCATAATTATCTGGGCTAGGAGCCCTAAATAAAGGTAAGGTTCTTTGTTCATTAGAGTTAACGATGTTACCTTGGTTACTATCAGATTTGAAAGACAACATACGCCTTAATCTAGATGCCATGATTATGTATGCATTCAAATCTCTATGCGCAGACAGGTGTATAATGGGACCACCACCGGGACCACCTTCACGCGGCTGACCAACGGATTTTCCTTGGCTGACCAACGCTAGGGACACCACTGTATGCAAGACACAGCTCTATGAACACAGAGATGCAAACACACACCTAAGCACAACTTCTAAATGAAAGTCTATGCAATCTCACTGGCTCTGATACCAACTGGATACAGGATCGTTAATAATTAAGAAATGGGCCAGATATGTAAACAGAAATGTTACTTAAAGTTTATTGAAATGTATAGAGTAACAGATAAAAACTGATAGAAATGTAATACAAAGAACTTACAAATTGTTGAACTTGGAAATGTTGGACACTTCGAAATGTAGAAGTACAAAAGATAACTTAAAGCTATAAAGTTTTGTTGAAGAAAGCTGAGAGAAAGTTTTAGAAAGCTTGAATATCCTTCTTTTTCACTCTCAATCTCAATCTCAATCTCAATCTCAATCTGCCTTCTTCCCTTGACGAGCACTCCTTAAATAGAGATAGAAGAGAGCCCTTCATAATTGTAATTTTGTTTGGACATCAAAAGTAGATGCTCTTTGTCGGCCATCATGTACTGAAAAGGTGAGTTATCTTTTTGTAAAGCAGATTCCTTTTGTCTTGGACACGTAATGAAAGGTGAGTCATCATCCTTATCATGACACTGTTTGCTTTTTGTTAGTGGGGTCACTGTAGATGAACAGTGTATTTTGTCGAAAGCTGCAAAAGAAAAGATTCGTTAGTACAAATGGCCTTTACTTTTGCCAAGGGCCAAATGACCCTTGCAGGCTCTTTTGTGTTATTTGGCTTTTGCATTTTGCCAAAGGTCATCTAACCTTTGCCAGCCTTTGTCATAAATGGGTCTTGTAATTTATTGTTTGAGGCTGTTGAACTGACTTCACGAAAATTTGCTATATTTGTGAAGAAGATCGCAATGAAGTCCATTCTCAGTGGGAACCAAACAGGATGCCTCAAAATTGATTCCGTAACGTAAAGGAATTAGAACATGCGAATAGGTTTGATCAAATGGGCAGATGTGGAGGTCAGGGAACATTTGTGAAACGAATCGGAACATATGGGGTTCATATGCTGTCCAATACTCAAAATGTTGGTGAAAATATTTACAGGTTTGGATGAACCCTGTAGGCATAATGATAAGTACTGGATGATTATTAAGGTCTTCAAGGAGTGCTCGATAGGCTTTAATAATCTTAAGGTACTGGTAAAAGGGAAGCTCCTTATTTACCAACCACTCATTGTAATCAATAAAAATGGCGTATTCATTGTACCGAGGACCACAGAATGATGTGTAAAATAGCTCATAATCTCTAAGATAAAACAGGAGTGGCTCATGTGGATAATTGTTGATGAGAAAAGGTTCAGGGTTAGGCTTTGTAAGTGCGGATGGTGAACGGATAATTTGAGGGTTCACTAATGGTGGAAAACTTTTGTCAAGAGAGGAGAAAATGATGGTGGGAAAGGTCTGAGTGTCATCAGACATTTGTATAGCGTTTCCCTTGTCGTTATGATTGTTCCTGGAAGAACTCATTTTGAATCCTGTAAAAGGAATTTTGTATCACTCTTTCCTTGCAAGAACTCTCTGGTGAGAAAATCAGGCAAAGAATTAGTATCTCCTTTGATAAATTCAATGTCAAAATCAAATGCTGAAAGGATTGCTTGCCAACGGGCAAAAATTTGTTTTGAAACCAGGTTTTTGACATCCTTTTGTAAAATCTCTTTTGCAGATTTGCAATCAATTCTAATAAGAAATGTTTTGAAATATAAATCATCCTGAAATTTTGTAACACAGAGGACAATAGATAAAATTTCCTTTCTAATTGTAGAGTAATTCTTTTGTGCACCAATCCATAGACCAGAAAAATATCTAACTAATTGTTCTTGGTTAGGCGATGATAATTTTTGTTTTAAAATGCCACCATAACCTATGTCAGATGCATCAGTTTCTACAATCATGTATGCAGAGGGATTGGGAATATGCAGACATGGTAGGAACTTAATGCTTTCCTTAATTTGTTTAACAATGGCAGTGTGCTCATGTGACCAAGGCTGAGGCTTCTTCTTAAGCCTTCCATAAAGGGGAGCACATAAATGTTTTAAATGAGGAAAGAAATCTGATACGTAATTAAGACATCCTAAGAAACGTTGTAATTGGGTTTTATCCTTGATTACATCTGGAAATTTGTCAGCAAAGGCTAAGGATCTTTGAATAGGCTTAATGGTACCTTGATAAATATCATGCCCTAAAAATCGAATTAAATTTTTGTCGAGTAAAATCTGAATTTCTTTTTTGCAATGTTCAAGAAGTTCAAAATTCATTTGAGTGAGACGAGCCTTGGTAGGAATATTCCATTCATCGAACCCAGGCTCATAAGGTAAAGAAATGACATGTTGCTTTCTTTCCCAGAAAGCATTGGGAAGATCAGCACATACCTTTTCTTTGAAAACTTTATCAGAAATGTTTAATTGTAAAGAGGGGTTGAGTAATTGTTCTTCTATTTTTTTGTAGGAAATTCGATTCTGCTTTGACTGAAGACAATTGATTTGTTTAAAAATTGAAGAAGATTGTAATTCCATAACCTTCTTTTGGTCAGTGGAGGTTAGGAAAGGAAAAGTAACGGGGTTACCCAAAACCTTTATATGAATACCACTTTCTGAAACAGTAAAGGGGTAAATTTGTGTTAGAAAAGGAGTACCTAATATCAAATCATTTGTAATATTACTAATAATAAGAAATACATTTTTGAAGCAGTAATTGTTATTGCGAATATACCCTTTTTCTAATTTGTAACGAATATGTAAAGGATCGCCACTAGCACTGACAAGCTGTTCATTTGAACGCTCACAGTACTTAGTAGGAACAACTCCTTCTCGAAGACAATTTTGATCTGCTTCACTGTCAATTAGAGCGATGACATTCATAGAGAAGTCATCAATAACTAAATTGACTATAGAGTGCCATTTTTGAAAGGTAATACGGGATATTGTTTGTAAAAATTGAGTCTGAGGAATATCAACTTCTGATATTTCTGAGGAATGTAAATCAGGTGGAGGAGGAGGATTTGCTTTCAGAGATTCTAGCATTGATATTGTTGCATCAATCTCTAAATCTTTTGTTTTGAGGAGGATGACATCTGATTTGAGGATACGAACTTGACTTTTGAGTTCTTTAAGCTCAGCTTGTAATTGTTTTGTAGTGACGGGCTGGAAAGGATTTGGAATAGGATAATTCTCAAAGATTTGATTAAAAGATGAAGAAGGTCCAAAATCGAATTTTGGTTTATCTTCTTCTTCAAGGATTAAATCTTTGAGGCGCTGAAGATAATCTTTTTTGACATCTAGGTCAGGGATTTGTCCTATTAACTCAATAAGGAATTCTTTTTTGGATTTTGAGAAAATGACATTCAGAGTCTTAATTGGTGAAGACTCATACTCTGAATCATCACTGGATCTATAATAATTGTCTTCACTTTCAGACCCTGAGGGTTCCTTAATGAGGAGTGCCAGAATTTTTTGTTTGAGTTCTGGATCTTCTGAAAACAACTCATTAATCTTTTGTTCTGTTTTGCATTGAGGAGCCTTGTGGCCTACTTTGCCACATTTGTAACAGACAATGGGCTTTTGTTCCTTAACAGACTTTTTCTTTTTGGAAGCTGGTTTGGTTTCCCTTTTGACAAAAGGTTTGGATTGGGCAAAGGGCTATCTTGGTTTGGGCTTTTGTTTCTTCTGGGCCTTTTTACGGGCCATAGAAGGAGCCATAATCTTTGTAATTCCAAAAGCTTCACAGAACGTACCCATCTCTTTTCTAGATTGGGTTCGCTCATTCCCATATTTGGATTGAAGCTTAATCTCATTACAAAGACTTAAAGCTTCGGTTTTGACAATACCAAATAATTGACCAAATGTTAATAATCCAAACGGGATATCATTTGTGCCAAAATTCTGTCTAAGTTTATTGAGGATTCTTTCACCAAATGAATTTGGTAATCCTGCAATAAATCTTTCTTTCCAGAAATCTTGGGTATTGTCTTCTCGTTTAAGAACATTTGTAAGAAAGACATCCTTATACCATCTATAATCTGTCAAGGAAGGACATCTTAAATTAATGAGAATTGTTTTAGCAATGGCTTGCTCTTCTTTTGGGTTACCAAGGAAATGAAGAGTAATTGTATGCAAAAGAGTTTGCACACAATCATCTTGTTCTTCTTCAAGTCCTGTGGTAGGGTTCCTTGCTATCTTTTTGTGCGTTAGGATGGCTTGTCTTTGTTCTGTGGTAAAGGTATTATCCCACCAAGACTTAAGTTGACCTGTAAAACCTATTACTAGGGCAACTGCTATGTTGGTATCACTATGACCCTATGTTTTGTAAGCATTATGTGCCATCCACATTTCTTGGACTGTGGAAAGGATTTCATGTTCAGCCTTACCATCGATATTCCATTGATGAATGGATCTGCCATCAAAACTAGATGAGGCAAAGGATCCACGTTCTTCATATTGAATATCAGGTAGAGTTGGCCTAGGATAGAAATTCTTTCCTGGACCTCTAGACCAATTGTGAAGTTTGTTAACTGTGGTTGGATCATCAAGGATATTGTCAATGGTTTGCGGAGTATCACGACCTTCGTGTTTCTGAACGTCATGACTCTCTTCTGAGTCATCACTAGACTCATCACTAGTAGGCGACTCATCATGGATCTTTTGACAAGTTTTGTCTATGCAAGATGTTGAGGGTTTGGAAGAAGCTAACTCAAGAGTCTTGAGTTGGTCAGAAATGAGTTTGAGGTAATAATTATTGGAGGATTCTGTTTGTTTATGAAAGGCTTCTAATCTGGGTTTTGGAATAGTATCTGTTTTGAAGAAAGGTGGAGAACCTTCATCTTTAGGTTCTTGCTTGGTATGGATCATTTGGTTTTGCTTGTTTTCAGCAATTTGGGCTGAAACTTGGTTAAGCTGTTCAGCAATTGTTTGAAGGATAGTGTTTGTATAATTGATTTGTTGATGAACCTTTTTTAGGTCATCAAGTTTGACTACCTCACTCCCCTCCCGGCCTTTGCGAAAAGGTGTCGCCAGAAGATTATGGCTCCTTCTACGGCCCGTAAAAAGGCCCAGAAGAAACAAAAGCCCAAACCAAGACA
Source organism: Carnegiea gigantea (assembly GCA_029747015.1). Taxonomy (NCBI): domain Eukaryota; kingdom Viridiplantae; phylum Streptophyta; class Magnoliopsida; order Caryophyllales; family Cactaceae; genus Carnegiea; species Carnegiea gigantea. The sequence continues at coordinate 273,217 of JAKOGI010001237.1, forward strand.
GCCCTTTGCTCAATCCAAACCTTTTGTCAAAAAGGAAACCAAACCAGTTTCAAAAAAGAAAAGGTCTGCTAAGGACCAAAAGCCCATTGTCTGTTACAAATGTGGCAAAATAGGCCACAAGGCTCCTCAATGCAAAACAGAACAAAATATTAATGAGTTGTTTTCAGAAGATCCAGAACTCAAACAAAAACTTCTAGCACTCCTCATTAAGGAACCCTCAGGGTTTGAGAGTGAAGATAACTACTATGCTGAATCCAGTAATGATTCAGAATATGAGTCTTCACCAATTAAGACTCTCAATGTCATTTCCTCCAAATCCAAAAAAAGAATTCCTTATTGAGTTAATAGGATAAATCCCTGACCTCGATGTTAAAAAAGATTATCCTCAACGCCTCAAAGATTTAATCCTTGAAGAAGAAGATAAACCAAAATTTGATTTTGGACCTTCTTCGTCCTTCAATCAAATCTTTGAGAATTATCCTATTCCAAATCCTTTCCAACCCGTCACTACAAAACAATTACAAACTGAGCTCAACGAACTCAAAAGTCAAGTTCGTATCCTCAAATCAGATGTCATCCTCCTCAAAACAAAAGATTTAGAGATTGATGCAAAAATATCAATGCTGGAATCTCTAAAAGCAAATCCCCCTCTTCCTCCACCTGATTTACATTCTTCAGAAATATCAGAAGCTGATATTCCTCAAACTCAATTTTTACAAACAATATCCCGTATTACCTTTCAAAAATGGTATTCTATAGTCAATTTAGTTGTTGATGACTTCTCTATGAAAGTCATCGCTCTAATTGACAGTGGAGCAGGTCAAAACTGTCTTAGAGAAGGAGTTGTTCCTACTAAGTACTGTGAACGTTCGAATGAATAGCTTGTTAGTGCTAGTGGCGATCCTTTACATATTCGTTACAAATTAGAAAAAGGGTATATTCGCAATAACAATTACTGCTTCAAAAATGTATTTCTTATTATTAGTAATATTACATTTCTATAAGTTTTTATCTGTTACTCTGTACATTTCAATAAACTTTAAGTAACATTTCTGTTTACATTTCTGGCCCATTTCTTAATTATTAACGATCCTGTATCCAGTTGGTATCAGAGCCAATGAGATTGCATAGACTTTCATTTAGAAGTTGTGCTTAGGTGTGTGTTTGCATCTCTGTGTTCATAGAGCTGTGTCTTGCATACAGTGGTGTCCCTAGCGTTGGTCAGCCAAGGAAAATCCGTTGGTCAGCCGTGTGAAGGTGGTCCCGTTATACACCTGTCTGCGCATAGAGATCTGAATGCATACATAATCATGGCGTCTAGATTAAGGCGTATGTTATCTTTCCGATCTGATAGTAACCAGGGTAACATCGTTAATTCTAATAAACAAAGAACCTTACCGTTATTTAGGGCTCCTAGCCCAGATAATTATGCAAATTGGTCTCTCCCTAGAATAGAGTTAGACACCATTTACAAAATTGGCACGTTTGATTTCATGAAAGCATATTCTTGCAAAACGCATGAAGAAGTAATTAGTTTACAAAATGGTTTACAAACTATTGACATGCTTAAACAAAGTGCTATTAATTTACATTTACAAGCAAAATATCGATTTATGCATATTGGTTTAGTACAAGTAGCCATTAAACCTTTGGTAAGGAAAGGTATTAATGCTCCCATTTACATGGCTTTACGTGACAAAAGATTACGTAAATACAAATCTTCTTTATTTGCAGTTATCCAAACTAACATTTGCAAAGGTCCTATATTTTTCAATTGTTATCCTGATTTTATGGTTGATTTAACCTGTCCTATGACAACAGAAGCCCTCAAGCTTGATGTTCATATACAAGGCAATGAATTTTTGGATTTCAAAAATTTCGTTGTTATATATCGAATTTATTTTCGACTTATGCGTACAAATTTAAATACAAGGTTTTTAAACCCTCTTCCTTCCAATTCCCAAGAAACAATTTTACTTCAAATTGAAGACGAGAAACCCACTGTCTTCACTCCAAAATTACTCAAATGGGATGAAATAACTCTCCCAGATGAGCTTGAGCTCCATGAGCCTCAACCTTCCTTACAAATTGAAAGAAGAGATATAGACGAAATTGTAGAAGAATCTGATGGCAGAATTCTTCTTAAATTCCGTTCTTTCTCTGTCAAAGAAACTCCTGACCATTCTTATCCATCCAATTATAGACGATCATTTTCAGATGTTGCTTCCTCGTCTGAACATTTCGACAATTCGACTCGTTATAGGTTTCGTAATCCTATACCTGAGCCCATTATTGATCCTCCATCTCCGACTACATCTAGAATTGGAGCTTCAATTAATGGTATTTCTTTCAAAAATTTCCAAATTGACTGGGATATGATCAAAACTGATTACTACTCAGTTCCAAATGCCTCTTTGAGAACTTGGTTTGAACAAATGGATCGTTCCTTCATGGAATCCATTAAAAAGGAGTGGATTTCAGACATGGAACGTCTTCGTACAAGTATTCCTTTCTTTCTTTGGTTCCCTACATTTGCTTCCAAATATGGTCTTCAGAATGTTTACCACATACCCAGTATTAATGTTCAAACTTCCCTTATGAAAGTTTGGCATTTTCAAAATGGTTCTAGTGTCTCCTCTGTCCATGCCCCTGCAGATGATCTTAAGCTTTTGCACAAAGGTGACACCATTCTGGCGACACCTTTTCGCAAAGGCCGGGAGGGGAGTGAGGTAGTCAAACTTGATGACCTAAAAAAGGTTCATCAACAAGCCAATTATACAAACACTATCCTTGATTACATCTGGAAATTTGTCAGCAAAGGCTAAGGATCTTTGAATAGGCTTAATGGTACCTTGATAAATATCATGCCCTAAAAATCGAATTAAATTTTTGTCGAGTAAAATCTGAATTTCTTTTTTGCAATGTTCAAGAAGTTCAAAATTCATTTGAGTGGGACGAGCCTTGGTAGGAATATTCCTTTCATTGAATCCAGGCTCATAAGGTAAAGAAATGACATGTTGCTTCCTTTCCCAGAAAGCATTGGGAAGATTAGCACATACCTTTTCTTTGAAAACCTTTTCTAAATCAGAAATTTTTAATTGTAAAGAGGGGTTGAGTAATTGTTCTTCAATTTTTTTGTAGGAAATTTCTTCCTGAAGGTAAGAAATTTGATTCTGCTTTGACTGAAGACAAATGATTTGATATTAGGTACTCCTTTTCTAACACAAATTTACCCCTTTACAAGAAATGGGCCAGATATGTAAACAGAAATGTTACTTGAAATTTATTGAAATGTACAGAGTAACAGATAAAAACTGATAGAAATGTAATACGTTAATAATTAAGAAATGGGCCAGATATGTAAACAGAAATGTTACTTAAAGTTTATTGAAATGTACAGAGTATCAGATAAAAACTGATAGAAATGTAATACAAAGAACTTTCAAATTGTTGAACTTGGAAATGTTGGACACTTCGAAATGTTTTTTGGATTTCAAAAATTTCGTTGTTATATATCGAATTTATTTTCGACTTATGAGTGCAAATTTAAATACAAGGTTTTTAAACCCTCTTCCTTCCAATTCCCAAGAAACAATTTTACTTCAAATTGAAGACGAGGAACCCACTGTCTTCACTCCAAAATTACTCAAATGGGATGAAATAACTCTCCCAGATGAGCTTGAGCTCCACGAGCCCCAACCTTCCTTACAAATTGACGAAATTGTAGAAGAATCTGATGGCAGAATTCTTCTTAAATTTCGTTCTTTCTCTATCAAAGAAACTCCTGACCATTCTTATCCCTCCAATTATAGACGATTATTTTCAGATGTTGCTTCCTCTTCTAAACATTTCGACAATTCGACTCGTTATAGGTTTCGTAATCCTATACCTGAGCCCATTATTGATCCTCCATCTCCGACTACATCTGGAATTGGAGCTTCAATTGATGGTATTTCTTTCAAAAATTTCCAAATTGACTGGGATATGATCAAAGCTGATTATTACTCAGTTCCAAATGCCTCTTTGCGAACTTGGTTCGAACAAATGGATCGTTCCCTCATGGAATCCATTAAAAAGGAGTGGATTTCAGACATGGAACGTCTTCGTACAAATATTCCTTTCATTCTTTGGTTCCCAACATTTGCTTCCAAACATGGTCTTTAGAATGTTTACCAAATACCTAGTATTAATGTTCAAACTTATCTTATGAAAGTTTGGCATTTTCAAAATGGTTCCAGTGTCTCCTCTGTCCATCCCCCTGCAGATGATCTTAAGCTTCTGCACAAAGGT